>JANKYE010000010.1:14749235-14765453 GCA_032467995.1 Erythroxylum dillonii
CCAAAAATGAGACATATGCATTCAGATACCACGTGGGCTTGAAGATTCATTTGTACGACTAATATTATGAAGATTCAAGGATCTCTTTCAGAATTGGTTAAATTGGCCATATTTGAGCAGCTATCTTGCATGCCTAAAATAAAATAACCATAGTTCATAAGTTTGAAATTCTTTAGAATCTAGACTATCAAGAGCTCAACAATTGCATACTTTCCAGATGATTCACGAGATAACCCAAGGGTAGACTCATGCTAGGTTTAATGATTTTTAAGTCACTTATTTAAACGCTAGCCGACCCAATAATTATTTGTGATGTTTACCACTTTTAACATAACAAATGTTGATAGGTTCCTTACTCCATAATTTGTGTTCTACAACCAACTTAAACATTTCATAAGGGCATATTTAGATACATGAATTGAATTCAATTTATTACTGATCCTATTTTTAAAGTGAACACAACAATATTGAACTTACAGAATCCTTCGTAGAATAGAATGTCTAAATTTGTGTATAATTGACATATATATGTATTGGATGGTTGTAAGTATAGATATATGACATGCTTTAACACATAGTTCATGCAAAATCCCGAAGAATACTCATTAATTTTGCAAATTAAATTCCATAATGACGCTAAAAGGAGGTGTAAAGAAGCAACAGATTAAGACACTTATGTTAGCGATGCCTATATTTAAGGCTTAACATCCACATGAGATTCAAGAACGAAGTGGATAAAGAATTATTTATGGGTTCAACAATCAAATAGCCCTAGTTCTCTCTGTGCTTCTAAACTGCATAACTAATTGGTTTGACTTTAACCATCGACTATTGTTTTATCTGCTTGTAAACAGATCAGTTGTAATAAGTATAACCGTATATGTTCACTCTTGGTAAAAGATGAATAACAGTAAAAAGTGTTCTGCAATTGAAAATCCTAGAGAATTTATCAAAACTACTAATTACTAAAGATCACTTATAAAACTGTTGTGATTAGAAATTGAGTTCCTAGGTGCCTTTGGGTCAAGGAATCAAACCTCAACTGTGAACTCAAATAGTATATATCCTTGTTGAAGACCTTGTAAATTCTGTATATTTCTATTATTCTTATCTTCTTATGCTAGGATATTTTTTGTATCATAATATAATAATTTTACGTTATTCAGAAAAACTATATTATCATATTATGGAATATTGCACTGTGCTACTATTATAATAGAAGAGACAAACCCTAAAGAAAAATATACATCCGATTATCGTTGTGGTTTTGTTCCCATGCATATAGGTAATAAGTCGAGGGGTTAAACCTCTTGTTCATTCTTCTCTTTACCCTTTCTCCTTTATTTTACTCACACATGGTATCAAAACCTATTTTCACATGGTATCATACCTATTTTCACAATTTCTTTTATAGTTTATTAGTCATTTGTTCACATATTTATGTTAGGACTTAAATTGGCAATGTCCGTTAGGTTCACAATCTACAATTCCTTTTATAACACAAAATTTAAATTTGACGATGGTTAGCTTATCAATTTACAGGTTAAAGTCATAAATTATGGTGAGACAAATTCAACCAAAAGCCAACCTCTCAAGAAATGTAATTCCAAAAGACTTACAAAAACTATGCTTACCACATTTAGGGCAAACAATTTGCTCTCCACCTCCTTCCAAGGTAATGGCAAATTTTCCCAACCAGCAAAGCCAAGCTACAACAAATTGGAAGAATAAACAAAGAACATATTTACCAATAACAATTTAAACTGAATACTTAAGTCTTGAAAAAGATATAAGCAAACTCCATAAACTATTTTTTAACCAAAAACAATAAACTACAAAATATCCGTAGACTAATTCCGTTCTGAGACTAAATATAAATGTTCAATAAGAGATCTCACACTTAATTTGCATTTAACAAGGAATGCAGGAACATTAGATACTCGCATATAAATCAAAACTCAGTTCAAATGAGCTTCCAATGGCCCAACAAACTACAGTCAAGGACTACAAAAAGACCATAACCCTTAGCCATCAATTCACCCATTTTATTCAGTATTTTAATTGCCAAAAATAGAGTTTAGGTCCAAAAATGCAAAATTGTTGGAAGCAGGGAAAGCTCTAAGTAAGAATAGCACACAAAAAGCACAATGGAACACAAACCTAAAATTCAAAGGCCAAACAAGGTATACAATCCTCATTAGATAAAACCTAACAGCAGAACAAATTGCAATGTCAGGTACGCACTTGTATATCATCAATCAATCTGAATTTTGACAAGAGAAACAAATAAACAAGGACATAAGGGAGGAAAAGACCATATTTCTTGCCAATTTCTTTTTTATAGAACTTGATAAATATCATAGAGATTTTGGTATTTAGTGTAAGAATATTATTATTGTACTATAATATAAGAATACTTTCTACATCCCTTTCTACTAAAACAACTATATAGTATTGTATCGACTATTACACATAAATGGGCTAAAATTAATGAAAACATCTTAGCATTAAACCAATATGTATATTCTTCTTCCTTCTCTTTCTTCTTTCTGTCTTTTATCCCTATTTCCATATAGTATAAAAGTTGTATAACATAATCTTGTAGCTAAATTTTGACCACGTAAACCTATCTTTATCTCTTATTCTTTAGAAGCTAATGTTTTTATCCTGTAACCTGAAGCTTTGTTTCTATTAGAGATTATGATTTGATTATCTTTAGGGATTATAAGGGCAACTTACCTTATATGAATAAGATAATCTAGTATATAAAGGGAGTTAGAGATGCTGATTTTTGCAAGCTCTTCCCATCTCTTTTCTTAATTCACATCATGGTATCAGAGCAAGTTTTCTTATCTTGTCTCGAAATCCTTTTTCCTTCACTCTCATAATCAAAACTCATACCCAAACCTTCCTCACAAAAATAAAACTAACATTGACAATCTAATCACAGAAACACCTTAAGCAACCACCAACGGCCAAGTCAAAGGAAAAGGTGACAACGAGTGTCCCATGTGCCCCCACTCGCCACTAACAGCCGCTGTTCAACCGGCGCATGTAGCCCAAGTGCCACCTTCCAGTGATGTTCTATTGACCCTACTGCCATAGATTGAGTCGTGCCAACTCCAGAAACCTGTTGCTGATGTGTTTTTCAGCTTGTAATTGCTGGAAACTGGGTTGTGTTTAACCTTAGTCAGTGATGTATTTTTCTGCCTTTAATAGGACAAATAAAAGAATTATTAACTAGTAGCTAAAAACAAAGAATTAGGAAGTGTGACTAACATTAGGCGGCTAGAATATCAGGTTTTAAGGTTGAATTTTGGCTAGAAATGCAGAATTTTCAAATTTTGTAAAGCTGGGAATTTAAATTTTAATTGTTGAAAATTCAGCCTTAGATTTCAGGGTGATGAAAATCAGAACAGTGATTTAGGAGAAATTATTTCCTAATCATAAAATAGGAAACAAGAGGATATCATCAATATTTACTTTAGGAAATTGCTGTAAATAGGAAATATTTTAGTTACCTAAATTAAGCTAGGACGTGTGTATATATTCAAAGGCACTTGTTGTGCAAAATAAGAAAAAAAAAAAAGATTACTTCTTTCTTCATGGTATCAGAGTCCAGGACGTTGTAACTCATGGTTTCTTTTTTTTTTCCCGACACTTACTTGGCCTTCATTGCCAATAATGCCTTCTGGAAAACAGATGTCTAAATCTGTTACCAACAAAAACCCCAACGTGGATGTCTCTTCCTCCTCTGAAATCTCCTCTGTTGGTAATCCCAAAATGTACACCCCTACCTATATTGGTGAATTACAAACCTTGTTTCCATCTTACCAACTCAATGGTAAAAACTACCTCCACTGGTCACAAATGGTTATGACTTTCCTTAAGGGCAAGGGAAAGCCTTCTAACCTATTAGGACCAATTCCTGTTGTTTCGAATCCCAAGTTTGAAGCTTGGGATGTAGAGGATTCCTTAATCATGTCATGGCTTTGGAACTTTATGGAGCCATACATTAGAGGCGCTTAAATGTTTCTCTCATCCGCTAAGGAGATATGGGATGTTGTTATTCAATCTTATTCTAAAGTAAATGATGCCTCTTTAATTTATGAGATTAAGACTAGAATCTCATATATCAAGCAAGGTATGCAATTTGTCACTGAATATTACAATCTAATGAAGAGTCTTTGGCTTGACGTGGATCATTATCAGAATTTTAAAATGCATTGCAATGATGACAGTGCCAAATTACAAAAGTTTGTACAAAGGGAAAGAATTTTTGAATAAGAGAGCCGGAGAATTGTGATGTTGGGATCCAAATCTGTTGACAGCTTAGCATTCATGTCTATGAAAACCAACAAAGAAGCCCTTAACCACCACCAACAAAATCTTCAAAATAAGGAAGCTGTCTGGTCCAATTTTTGTAAGAAGCCTCGTCACACTAGAGAGACCTGTTGAGAATTACATGGGAAGCCACAGAAAGCACAAAAAGAAAGGGCAAACAAGGATGGACAGGCCAAAGCCCACTTCACTGAACCTACAAACTCTAGAGATTCTGATCAAGCTAGGTCAGAACTAAAAGGACTTAACAAAGAAGAGATTGAGTGCCTAAAGAGCATTCTGAATTCACTAGAAGGAGCTGGTGCATCATGCTCATTAGCCCAATCAGGTGATTTTTCTAATTCTCATGCTCTTAGTGCCTCATTAGTGTCTCCTAGGGATTCTTGGGTCGTAGATTCAGGTGCTACAGACCATATGACTACCTCTCATCATTCTTTTATTTCTTATAACCCCTGTCCTAGTAATAGAAAAGGTAAAGTTGTAGAGGGCTCTCTTACCACTGTTGCAGGTCAAGGAACCATTCCTTTGTCCCCTAATCTTCTCGTGAAAAGAGTACTACATGTTCCCAAACTTTCTGCCAATATGGCTAGAGTTTAAGTTTGAGTGGGCTGAAATTTTGGTTAGGGTTGCTGGAATTTAATGAAGAACACAAAGAATGGATGGCAGGAAACTAGAAATCACTTCTAGGGTCTAAGAATCACTCTTAGAAGAAAGCATTCAAGTTTGTAGGAAATTTCCAGATTGCTTCTTATTAATGAAAGGCTAAGTACATATATATACAGTTCTTAGAATACTTATTGTAGTAGGAAAAGGATTTCTAATTTAAATCCTATTATAATGGAAATTCTATAAATCCTACACAACTAGGATAACATATCTAAGTAAGAATAACGTAATATTGCTACAAATTCTATAAATCCTATCGTAATCTTTGTATTTGCATTTTCTTCTCTCTCTTTATCATCTCTAATTTCACATAGTAGCAAAGTTAATTTAACAAAATGAATAACAAATCCAGATCCTAAACTATTAAGTAATAATCACATCACATGCCCTCACTAGCCACCTCCCAAAATGAAGCTACAAGAAAAATTACACAACATTTCTACATGATTCAACTACCTCAATAAAGTCCCCTACATTTTGAGAAGGTTTATGCCTAAGCCAAGAAAACTATTGTCTAGCATACAAAAGTCATAAATTTTATGAAGCCATGAAAGAAGTGCACTTCAAATTTGTACTAGTCGAGCAGTGAAAGCATGTTCAAGCAACAAATGCCACTCAATTAGAAGCTCCAATCTAAAGAATTTTGGACAGTTACAACAATTAATTGCAAGGTGCGGGGGAAATACTTGACCATATATTAGGTTGGCAACTACCTTACAAGTATATAATCGATTGAAGTAGGCATATATGCCTGTATTTGTAAGTCTATGCATGCTTTTAAAAGTAGCACCTTTTGTATAAATGTCATAGGCCCCAAAAGCTGACATATATCTACCAAAAGCTCCACGAGATTCATCCTAAAATGCACTAGACCATCAGGTAAGTCAAGTGCTCCAATCTCATCCCTAAATGTACACTCATCAACCTACACATCCAACAAAATAGAGAACAGAAATAAGACATCAACTTAATTTGCCATTAGTTAGGGAAAATATTTATTGCAACCACAATCTAAGAGAATATGCAAATATAGAAAATAGATGACCAGTAAAGATTCCATGCATCATATGAGGCAAAGCTTTCAAAAAAAAGTAAATAATGAACTCGCAAAACAAGATTGTTTGACTATGTTTTAGAAAATTTCAAACATTTCCTTCTATGCTAATATTTTCCCTAAATTTGATTAATGTTGAAAATTTGATGAGTTATATTAGGAAATCATTCAACCCACAAGTTTAAGTTGTTGGATGAGGCTTAAGAATGGGTTATATACGACTCTAATACACCCCTCAAACGAAATGTAGACAAACACAACAATAATAATAAATCAAAAATGAGAGTCGCACAACTTGAACTTGAAACTTGTTAATCGCACAAGGCTCATTCTTAAGAATAATTATAATGAAATAAAACAATGTGTCATCTCTTTCTATCACTCTCAAAGCTGAAAAGTTAAACACAAACAAACTCATCTAGACTAACAAGTATTCAAGTTGAGACAGGTGTATTATGAAGTTTTTATATCAGTAGACCATGGGAACACATGCATAATCTCAGTAATAATAGAAGTATTAGGTATTGTTCAGCAAAAATAACAAGACAAAACCAAAGATTAATTATTTAGGCATTCAAATCATTGTTGATCCATTGGAAGTTTTAGCGGCATTAAATGAAAAGTGGAGAGTTGGTGAATATGAAATATTCTATGTATGCATATGCAATATTTATATACTCAAAGACTATTTCAACTTACCATGAAGATTCTTTTCTATGGGATTGAAGAAGGAAGAAGAATAAAATAAAGGTCAATAGGTAGAGAGAAAACCTGAGAACGCAACAAAAGCGCATCAAGTAATGCTGAAAAAATGGACAAGAACACGTCTTCCACTTTTCCCCTATTGTTTGCACTCTCTGCATCAAGGCCAAGTATATAGCTAGCAAGAGTAGACCTGGGAAAGAGATAAGAACAAGCAAGAACATAACTCTCATGCTCTAGCAAGAATTTGATACAACAAGTTTAATCAGCCTAATCTGATTCTATCAATTAAGGCATCCTTATAAGTCCTAACTTTTATCCTAAAAATTATGTAAGACAAAGTAGAAAGTATCTATCATAAGTTTTTGATTACTATGCCTTCTAAATCTTAGTTTAACTCCAAGAAGTCTTCTAAGGAGTCACTTTGCCTGCGAAAAAAAATCACTAAATGATTGCATATAAAAGGTAGAGAAGTTGATGGTTAGCAAAGGTTGCGTCAAGGTTTGATCCTTTGGGAGATTTACTTCATCAAGAATTTTCTGTTTGTTTAGGAAACTTAATTTCAAAAACTCAGTTCACAAATAGATCAATCCGATTATTCAAGTGATGTAAACAAGAATATCAAGCTTTATTGAGAAGACTCAAATTGAATAAAAAGCAAGCTTGAAGAATGCGTAAAGTTGCATGCCCGAAAATTGCTCTTTCATTTTATAATCCTAGTCAATCTTAGAACAAATTTGCAAGTTAATCTATCATAAAGGTGCTAGATATTCCATTTTGGACTTTAATAACAAACAAAATATCAGTAATTAGGAAGTCAAAAAGAGACCTTATTTTAAAGCTGAATAATTAGGTAAATAAGATGGCTGAAGTTAAATAAGAATATTAAATAAGATGAACAAATTTAAGAGTCTATGGTGAATTTCTTTCATGTAACACATCTTCAAGTTTATAAAAGAGATTAAAAGGACAAATCACTCAGCCCCAAGCCTTAATTTAGTGGAAACAAGGAGAATGCATTTGGTGTGACTGCCCACTAGACACTTTCACGAGAATGGGAACACAAGCAATGACTAGAGCTAGTTGTTTTACTTTGTAAGTCTTTTTTTTATGATCATATTTCCTTGCTAGAACCGGATTTAAGTTAATTTAATTTGTTTAGGATTCAAGTAACGAAAAATCCTTATTAGAATAGGATTCAATTTCAATTTTAAATTTTTTTTATTGGAACAGCTGTTTCATTAGCATTTGGGTTGTAGGATTTTAAATGTGTTTCAATGTTGAATTAAGAATAGAGTGATTTCTTTGTGAATGCTAAATTTTTAAATTAATATAAGTGATGTTTTCTCCTAAGAGCTATTATTAAACTATAAGAGTAATTTCTAAGTTCACAACTCTCAAAAGTGATTTCTAGAACTATCCTTTTGTTTCTAACTGTTCAAACTATTTCCAACAACTTCAACTATTATGTTTCTATTAGCCTAAAAGCAACTCCTCTCAAATATATCAAACAAGAAAAGAATTGGTTGACATCCTTTTTAGCTGTCCTGCATCATTTGTATTTATGGAAACACAAGAAAACATGGAATAAGCAATGAATGCACTTGTAAGAAGGTTGAAGAAGCATATGAAGATATGAGAAGAATTGTTGATTTGTGATGGTTGAAACATGTGAAATGTAGGCAAAAGGTAGACCCCGTCACTTACGATCGCATTTAAGTTTTAGAGGAAGAGAAATAAATATGAATGCATCATATAAGTAGGGGTGGGGTGATAGAGCACCTATAGTGACCAAAACTTAGTGATTATCTAGCTAATGGGAGTAAAAGGGAGAAAAGGTAGCCATTTAATGTAGTTTTAGGATTTGTTTCATTATCTTGAGTAGAATTAAATAACCACATAGCATCACCCTTGATCAAGCCATATGAAGCATGAGTGTATAAGCTCATTTGCATACCTATTCTAATCAAGAGACAAGAACAAAAGCTATTTTTTTGAAAGGAGGTACCGCATATTAATCAAATTAAACTACTGCAAATTAATCAAATTAAATTTAAAAGTTCTGAGCTTTGGGAATTTTATCAAATTAGTTAAGAACTACAATTGACTATTGTGCTTATTTGTGACCGCCAGAATAAAGTACAAATTGAAGTAAAGTTATATTGATATCAATTTCATAGCATGAAATCAATTGCTTAATTAAAAAAGCCCAAAATACAAAAATTTTAAACAAGCACAAGTCATGTGTATATGTACAATTTCATATGACAATGCCTAGAAAATAATAGCAATACCAGAATTGCAAGGTTGAGTCAGCAATCTCCCAATCTTCACTTGGAAATGCTACACAACTGCTAAATTTGTATATGAATTAGGAATCCAAGAAGAAATATATGCACAAGATTTTTTATGCAAGTTCATGTGAACTTGCAAAACAATATTTGTATCCCTTTCAGTTACTAGAAACATACACCTCATTGCAGAACATGTAGCTAATAAGACACAAAAAGGTAATGCAACATGCTATTCCATCTTCCTAAATAAAATGCCTTGGTTCTGTCTTCTAATGTTATGAACAAACAAGTTGATGTCACAAAAAATTCAATATGAAACTGCTCCAATCGAGCACTAAAGCACATAATAGAAGCATTTAAGTGTATGTCCCACCGTAATAGAGCATATGCCATTGCAAGTGCCTCATTACTTGCCTCAACAATCAAAGAAGGTGCCTGAAAAATTTTCAGACGAGCATAAAGCTAATCAGAAAAGAAGAAAGAGACACTAAGAAACAGAAGGTCATACAGAAGACTTACAGCTTGACCAATTTCTGACATCAAACATGCCAAGCCACTGATCACCTTCTCATCTCTACTACTAAGAGCAGGCAAAAGAAGCACATCTTTGAGGAAATGTACTCTATATAAGAGAACTTGAGGCAACCCCTACACAAGCAAGCACAAAATGAGCAGCTAGAAAAAAGACAGCATACAGCCTGGAATTGGAACTGTATCAGCAAATTTTCTTAATAGTCTTGATAAACTTCTTGAAGGATAAAGATATTAATTGCTACAGTGATTCTATCTTAGCCATTTTCTGTGTTATATTCTTTGATGGTCAGTCTATGGTTTATTTTTCTTAAAAGTAAGTGTTAACTGGATATTTCCCAAGATATTATTGACTCCAAAAAATTAGCAAATCAGATCAGTTAGGATATTATGCACATATATTAGGATATTATGTACAGATATTAGTTTCCTAGAATAGCCCTCTCTATTTCTATATATACTTGTACCTATGTATTGATAAAATAGAGAATAATATACAACAGTTCAGAATTTCTGCATAGTATCAGGGCCACACCTGAACAGTCCTAAACCCTAGCCGCCACCTACTATCTCTAATCCTACCAATCTATGCCAACCATGTTCGAAATTGGTGAATCCTTTAACCCATCTCTTCAAACACCACCTCCTCATAATACTACCCCAGATTCTCATTCCATTTAGATCATTACTATATGACTGAATGGAGAGAATTTTCTTCGCTGGTCCGAATCAGTTAGAATGTACATCCGTTGTAGAGGCAAGATCGGATATTAGATTGGAGACAAAAAGGAACCTACAGCTGATGATCCTACACACGGAATATTGGATGCTAAAAATTTTATGCATAATCCCAAAGAAGTACACTTCAAAATTGTACACATAATTCTGGAGTATCTAAAAGGTAGTCTAGGAAGAGAAATTTTATTTAAAAGAGGAGAAAAGATTACCCTAAAAAGATTATGATATTGTGTTTTTATGGGAGAAAATCTGGTTTCATGGCAGAGCAAAAAACATAATGTTATGGCAAGATCAAGTGCAAAATTAGAATTCAAATCCATGGCTTTAGGGATCTATGAGTTGCTTTGGCTGAAAATAGTTCTCAATGACTTAAAAATTAAACAGGAAGGTCTAATAAAATTATATTGTGATAATAAGTCTACAATCAACATCGCAAACAACCAATAAAATTATATTGTGGTAATAAGTCTACAATCAACATCGCAAACAATCTCGTTCAGCATGACAAAACTCGTGGCTAACTTTTCTAAATAAGTTGCAAACGAAGGATAAACTCCTCTTCGCTTATGTCCCAAATTATTGTTCCTTATGCCTTTTGGATAATAAGTCTGTTGATCATCTGTTTTTTGAGTGTTCTTACTCAAAAATAGTGTGGTTACATTCTCTAAACCATTTTCAGATCCATTTGCCTAACCTTATAAATCTCTCAGCCGTCCTTAATTGGTTTATCCATCCCCAAAGCACAGAAATATTGACCTCAACCTGTTTATCATTCTTCTTTCTGTTATTGTTTATAATCTTTAGTCTGAAAGAAACCACTGAACCTTTAAAGATAAAGTCTTGGATGTTGGGAGCATTAACACCAAAACAGTTTTTCAAGTTATGGAACATCGCAGTTCAAACACCGAGGGAAGGTAGTTGTTGGTATGATCTATTTAGTTTTTTCTCTAATGTTTTGTTTTGCAGGTTTTGGATCCAGTTTAGGGCAGTTTGTAGGTCTCAAGAGGAGATGATTCCTCTGAAGATTCTGTTCCTCCTCTTGGTTTTCCTTTAAAGCCTCGGTTTTTTGATTGCAATGAAAACCTTCTCTAATTACAATAGAGTAGGAGATCCAACACCAGTTCTGAAGTTTCAGTTCAAGGCCCTTTTAGGGTTAAATCTAAGAAGATTTCACCTTGATTGTTTCTGGCTTTATTTGGTTGCTAGACTGCTTTTCTAGTTCAGCTTGTTAGTGTGTTTTGTCTGGTTCTGTTAATGTCTTCCCATTATGGATTTTCCAAGGATTTCCTTGGGTGGAAAGCTTGTTTAGGTTGTGGTTGTAGTTTTTTCTACTGCGTTGTGCAGATTTAGTTTCCTAGTTTTATTCCTTTAGTTAGCTACCGTTGTAGAGGCTTTTTCTTGTTTTCTTTGTTTCTGTTTGTTTAGTTTGATTTTGGCAGTGAGACTTACTTTCTTAGGCAGTCTCTTGTTTTGTACAGAACTCTTTCCTTTTGACTAATCAAATTTACTGATTTATTTAAAAAAAAAGATAAGCGTGTGGAAGTTGACAGACATTTTATGCAAGAGAAATTGGACAGTGGCCTAGTGTGCATGCCCTTCATCTCACCAAAGGAGCAAATAGCTAATATTTTGACAAAAGGACTCTCCAAGATAACATTTGAAGACTTTATTAGTAAGTTGGGAACGAAAGACATTCATTCACCAACTTGAGGGGTAGTGTCGATATTATGCATAGGAAATAATTCGAGGATTTTATGGGATAAGATTACTAGTTAGCTGTATATTTATGTATATCCTATAATTCGTTGTATTATTGCGTATATCCCAATTTCTGGGATATATTTTAGGGATATTCCCTGTATATATTCTTGTAAACTATTCAAGTAAAAATATAAGAGAGTTAATATGCTTTTCAAAACTAATAGTTGTTTTCAGTACAATAGATGGGTTAAAAGTAGGAACATTTCTCCCAACTGAATATTGGAACACATAGGTCTGAAATCTCTAATGCAACATCAGTACATTATTGTTATACTTCCCATGCAAAGGAACCTTACACTTGACTGTAAATAAGCCAAAACAAACTGGGGTTAAGTTCCTTATGGTATCACTAATTTAAAAATATATATACTACACTTTGAATTTAGCTCTAAAGGTCCATGGGGTTTGATAATCAGCCAAACAACCCTTCCATCAATATTTTATTATATGATTTTCTAAAGCTATAACCATATGAAATCAATGTATTGCATATACTAGTCAATTTTGATCAAAGACAAGTGAGCATTAAAGGGGCCTATTTACTCCTCCATTGCATAAGGATTTCATAAACAACCACATTCCAACGGTCTCAGTGCATTTAACCTAACAAACTAGGTGTATCTCAGCTTAGCAAAATAACATTGATTTTATGAACTAGGTTCTCCATTGCCCCCATATACCAAGAAAACACCCTACTACTCTACTATCAGTTGTTAACAAGTTCCGTAGGCTACCAGTATCGCACTACTCGTCCAATTTTTCATCCCATTACTTCCAACCAACTCTGATTCTTTTAATTATGTCAAATTGCTGCCTTAGATTTCTTCATTGACAATGGATATAAAGCAACTAGAATGAACACTCTAGATCTTTTGCCATTTAAATGGGGCATGATCACATCCAAATCATAGTTTATGGAAGTTTCACTATTAGGAGAGATTTACATAACATGAAAGCCATGGACTCCAACGTCTCTTACGAGGGCAACTATATGTCCTATTAGTTAGTTAAGCAAATAACATCACTAACTAAAAATATTTTCCTCAAGAATGTCAATAACAAACTCCCTAAAAAACAAGAGGATACCTCATGCCGACTTGCAAGTTCAACAAGGACTTCAATTGCCAGATCAAACAAAGATGGGACCTAGACCACCATGGCAAAGATCATTGAGCTGCACATGCTAGGTCTACAACACATAAGTTTAAACATTGAACCAATCATGCTTACTTGCAAAGAGTTGAATACAAAATTAAGAACTGGATGTGTTAGCAATGAGCCTTGTGGAATTTCCAAGAAGCATCCAACTCGTACCTAAGGTCAGAAATTAGTTGAGAAAAGCGTTCATAAGTGCATAAAACATGTCTTCTTATGAAATCACTGAACTGTCTAAAAATAAACTCAAGACAGTTCTTTAGACATAAAAGAACAATATTTTAAAAAAAAGCATGTCCAACATTAGTACCGGGCACTAACAATTTCTTACCCAACTAAGTAGGCAACGGAGAACTTTTTTATTCCTTTCCTGCAGATGAACAGTAGTATCAAAAGACTTTTGTGATTGCTCCAACAGGAACTCAAGAACAGAAGGAGTATGCGATAGGAGCTGCTATCAAGGCACAATTATATGAAATCAGACAACAAAATATGTGATTGGATCAAAAGAAAAATAAAAGAAGCGAGAAGGAAGGGCTGAGAGTTTGTAGGATAAAATGGGAAGGATGTACAAAAAAAGAAGAAGGAAGGAACCTAAACCTCTTGGCAGAATTGGCTTCGACATGCCAAATCTATTTTACTATCTGTATTATGGGAATCACTAACTTCTTCCGGAAGAACAGTGAGCATCTCTAGAATGGCAACATTACTATCATTTTGTTTCTGCAATGTTTGGATACTGTAAAAGAGCTGCTCAATAGGTTTTCCATGCTCAACGGTTCGAAGTACAAGGGAAGCCAATGCAAGGCAAATTTGTGTTAATAGCTGTCAAGACACAAAAAAAAAAAAAAAAAGCAATTCAATGCACCTAGGAAAAGCAGAATTCCAATTACTTGATTCCCAGACCCAGTATAGTTACTCATGTTATAATACATCATCAACTATATTCCAAGTTAAATAGCATCCATGACCTATTTACAAGAAGAAACAAAAGAACCTGTGGAGGGCCTGTACTAAATCTTTTTGCAGCCACTAGAAGAGCATTTAATAAAGCATCTTTGACTCGTAATTGCAAATATCGACCTTCATTTTGGATCTGCATTGCAATAGAATATTTAAACAAGTAGGCTTGCTATATCATATATCATTGAAGAATATGAAGATTTGATAATTATGAATATATTGGTATCACTGATCCAGTGCACAGAAACAAGGAAAATTTTCTTTTCTATTGTTAGACATAGATAAACATTTCAAAAGATGCCCAATAAGGATGCCACATGCACTTGGAGTATGCAGTCAAGAATCCCAACAAGGGCAACCATAACAAGTTACAAAATTCAAGCCAAATATGTTTGATTGGTCAAAAACTTGAAATCTAGATATCAAAATATCTTAAATAACTCCAAACCAATAAGCTAAGATCCTATACAAAAGCATAGTTCCCTCATCAAAAATAAAATTCGAAATAGATTTTTTTTTCTCCTTTTGATAGAAAACAGTCCCGTGTGAGCGTTTTGCATCACTAATCATATAGATGAAATTCAAAATCAAAGTTAGACATCACAATTCCGTTCTCGATTTTTAAACTTGCATTTAAATCTAGAAATTACAGCTATATAAAATTCCTAGAATTGCATTGACTTTATCAAGTCAATCTTTCTTTTCCATCGGTTTAGGACATTCAAAGGCTCCCACTAGCATCACAATTGTCACTATATGAAAGCTAGAAGTGGATTTTCATCATAAGAATCGTTGAGATTACATGAATCATGCTCGACAGAATTAATATGGAGGCCAAAATCATATACACTCATTACCCGAACACACCCGAAAAACGAGTTTTAAAGAAAGACACAAAGGCAGTAGAAGAAAATGAATAGCCATCAAAATAGCAGATGCAGTAAGCAAGGACCGCAGCCAAAAGAAGGAAAAAGAGAAGACCTTTCGCCTGAGAATCTGAGCCGCGAAAAATTCAACCTCAAAATCGGGAAGGAAAGAGTGAGGATGATCGGAGGTGAGAAGAGAAGTGGCGACCTCCCAAGCAGCATCGGTTTGTTGAAACTGAACCAGCCACTGATTAGCAGCCACTCGGTTGGAGGATTGAGCGTCGTGATTCAGGACTCCAACGGCCTGAGCCACTTTCATTTGCAACTCCGCCTCCATTTTTTTTTAATGTTTTAAACCAGTCGATTCCTTCGTCTCTCTCATATACTACTTCGAAGCTGTTCTCTATCTCTATTTTGTCTTTTTCTCTAATTAGTAGCAGCCCGCACACTGACACTGTATGCGGCGTAGGAGGCTAGGAGGAAGAGAAGAGATGCGGCGAAGCACCCACTGGCTTTGTCGGACTAAAATTCATAGATAAATTAAAAGTTGTATTCATTTCCCTTTTTATTTCCTTTTTTTCAAATTATAAAATGGTTTCTATTTTTTTAATTTGGTTTCGACATATTTCATAAGTCACTTCCACGTGAATATTTAACAGCTTTAAATTGTAAAAATTAAGAATTATGAAACTTTATATGATTAAAACAACAATGAAAATTAAATTCATAAAATATGCTTAAAGTGTTTTCAAATGTTTTAATCCAATAAATAAAAAAGAATTTTAATTAACACAACTCTTTTTACCAAATTATTAAAATATTTTTACATTCACAAATACAAAATAAACCGGTTCACTTATGGTTATTGCAACAGAGGACTTAAATTATTTAAATATAACCTATACTTCGTTACATATTAAATAAAAGGATCGATCTACCGAAAAAATGTAATGTCATCTGTGCGTTAGTGGTAAGAATGGCTTCCACTAAATTCTGTTGTTGCAGCATTAACTCCTGAAGTGAACGAAAACGAAAAGTCATCCATCTGATAAAGCTGTCATGTTGTACTGAATTCGTTGAACATGTTTTTCAACACCATTAACATTCTAGAAAACGAGATAACGCAAATGACATAAACCTAAAGTAA
>JANKYE010000010.1:14818728-14832568 GCA_032467995.1 Erythroxylum dillonii
ATATCAGATATTTCATTAACTTTCTTAATAAACGTGCATTTCTCTAAAACGACTCTTATTATGAATCGGAGGGAGTAGTAGTTATAAACATAAACTCAAATAAGTTATACTAATAACAAACCTAAGAAATAGATAGCAATAATAAAACGGAAGAATGAAAGCAATCACAGAAAGCAGTAACAAGTGAAAATATATGTATGTATACCTAGGAATAATATTCAATTCTACTGTCAAGGAATAAAAGACATACTTTAAGCTTATGGAAAACTTACAAAAGAGCTATAAGGCCGTGAAGGTAAATTTCAAAGGCTAAAAACAACGAATGAAGAACCAAACATAGAAAAAGAACACTATCATAAAATTGACCTTATAGTCTCCTTAATATACACAAAATACATTCAATGTTCCCCTATGATATTGCAAACCTCTAGATTATCTTTTGCAAAGGCAAATGGATAGCAAAAAAAACCCAAAAAAGTCAATGAAAAGACTCACAAGTAGCCCCCAAATAAAAACTCCAAGTCATAAGGCCTATGTATAAAATCTAAAATCTATACTATGTGTATGTATATATATATATATAAATGAAGTAAAAGAAATTGCCTAAACCGATGCATCAACGTATGATTGTTGACTTCCTCTCAATAGTTGCTTCTCATTTTAGGTAGTGATTGTAACCTCAATTAAATGTTACTTGTCGATGAAAGAGCATCAGTGAGCTAGAGAGAAGAGTATCGAGCAGCAATGAACCGACGAGCAAGAGTTAATCGTCGAGAAGAACAATGAAGATGAAGCCTCTTGTCAATATAATGATTTCTACAAGCTAAGCTATTATATGCATATTTCGAAGCCCTATACATCTAAGATCCAAACTTTATGGATATTTAGCGAGGAAAACCCATATAGGAAATAACTTGAAATTGAATACTAGAATCTCTTTGTTCATGATAATATAACAGGTTTGCTTTACCTTAAAAAATTCAAACTTTACACGAACTGAATACTTCCAAAATCAGTAATCAAACCAAGTTTGATCCTTTAAACAAAACAAACATAAACAAAACCAAGAATCCAAAATGAGATCTTTAAGCCAAAAGCAATGAGAATGAAATTTATAAATTACTTTGATATGGAAGATACTAAAGTAGAAATATAGTTGAAAATTAAAATTTAATTAAAAAAGAAAATAACAAACATAAAAAGATTGCGATAAAGAGGAAGTCTCTCAAGAAAGGCACATCATCGAGAGATCTAGAGGAGAAAATGTTGAAAATGTCGCACATAAATATGTGTGTGTGTGTGTGAGAGAGAGAGAGAGAGAGAGAACATTTCCTTATCCGAAAGCAAAAATTCCAAATAATCCTCTAATTCTTTGAAATACTCGTAGCGATTAATGAGACTGATGACTTCACTATTAATAAGGTTTTGAATTTATAAGAACAATCGAGCATCGTCGCATAACTATTCCTTATGTGTATGATCCAATGGAGGATCATCAATATGGTGATGATCCTTACAAATACTCTATAAATTAATTTGAATAGCCTTATGTTAATCAAAATAGTCAAAGCCAGTTAACTTATGTTCTGTCTTATCTTCTGTGATTTTTGATATCGTTGGAATGACAACTGTGACAGTGAAACTTTTGTTTTCGTCAATCATAAACCTAACAATAGCCAAAATCAATGTGAATGAGTCAGATGTCGAATTAGAAACACTCCAAAGTGAAACAAACATTTGAAAACCTAGTATATGCCCTTACAGCCAATTAATTGGATGCAAATTAATGTAAAAACATTATATTGAATTAATGAAAAGGCTTTTATATATCTTTATGTATTAATTTAATTAATATTTTATATTTTAATACTAAAGATAAAATCCTTGGAATAATTTACTGTGTAATTGAAATTATGATTATAATTATGAAATTTAATTTATACTTATGTGTTATTCCTAGATGTTCCTAGTTATATTTTCATCAAGACTGAATATTGTTGAAATGGTTAAACTAGAACATATTATGTTTATTTCTTATGAAGAAGTATTTGATTTCATATATTAAAGTATAGAGATACTTAAATTAATGTGTGAGTGATTATTAGGTAATGAGTCACTGAACTGACCCGATTATGAGAATTTCGGATGTAATATTACTTATGTGTCTATGGATTATCTCATAATGATGATTGTATAATTGATCCTCAAACTTGAGATTACCAAGGTATCTAGTGTGAGTATTACTATGTTTTGATGCTACTTATGAATCGTCCTAAGATAATTTAGTTGGTAGTAATTAGATACAATATGAACTATTTGTAGATAGTTTAGTAAGTCAATATAGGATTCGTCACTCTAAAGTAATTAGAGAGAATATTCTACTATTCTTGATTAGTAATGATTTATGGAATTCTCTAGTTAGAGTGAATTAATATTTGAAAAGGAGTTTTCAAATTTCATTTATAAATAAATTACTAATTAGCAAGAATGAACATGATTGGATGATAAGAGTAGACATTGTATCCATACTTTGTCCAATTAGAATATTAAATGCCGAAAGGATTAAATTATACTTCATAGCCATGTATGGATAGGTTAAGTTAATCACTTTGACATTCCTGATATTTGGGTAATCATGATATGTTGTTAGACATCAATTATGATTTATAATTATGAATTGTTTAATTAGAGAATTAAAAATAAATTAAAAGAAGTTTTAATTTATCTAGTTTTAATTGTGAATTATAATTATAATTTATAATCATTGTCAATTTATTAAGAACCTAATGGGTCACATATCAAAGAGCAATTTGTGAAAAAAAATAATTTAATTAAGTTGGACATAATTATAAAGTTTGAGAAACTTTGGGATCAAATATGAGATATTTAATTTTATTAAAATTAAATTAATTATAATTAAAATTTGATTTTAACTATAATTAAAGAGATTTAATTTTAATAAAAGACTCTTATGATTTTTTTTCTATTTAAAAGGAAAAGCTTTTTAGAAGCTATCACTTTTTATCTTCTTCCTCTCAAATCAATTTGAGAATTGTTCTATGGATATCATCAGAGGTTGGACATTTGAACAGCTTGTGATTGATCAATCGGAAAAAGTTTCAAAGATTTTTCAACATAAAAGCGAACAAGGTATGATTTATAAATCGTTTTATGTTTTATTCACGTTTAGTTAATTATAGAGATCCGCTCAAAATTTGTAAAATTTTTGTTTTTCGCTGCGCCCGTGATTTGATCATGGTTAGATTCCAAGACAGTCACCTTAGTCTTGAGATGCAAGCACATAAATATTCTACACTCACACGCACAAATAGATAAAGCCAAAAGCTAATAGTAATACAAAAATTAATATTTTTGTAACAAATCCACGTAAAAATCACACCAAAACACCAAGGAACCAGAAGTGCGGAGACAAGAGGGGAGTGGAAACAATGGTGGTACTGGGCGCGCTAGACACGTCGACACAGTGAGAACGAGACCGAAGGTTTTAGTCAGCGCACGCGACGCACGCACAGAGCTTTAGATGACCGAACTGCAAGGGTTTGCTGGTTAGTAAGAGATGCAATGTTTTATTCACTTAGGCAAAACGGCAAGCACAAATTGACGAACACGAAAAGTCAAGTGCTTTGCTGCACTACCATATAAAATTGAGAAAGAATTGTATTTCTCTTAATTAACAATATATATAAGTAAGAGTATATATACACATTTACAAGACTGATTCGGGAATGTAATCCTACAATCAAGGGATCATAATCCCTATAATGAATAATATAATCAATGCTCAATTTGTAACATGGAAGAAACTAAAATTAAGAATTAAAATAAATATTTAAATAAAGATAATTTTATTAAATTTAAAAATAAAATTAGAAACTAAAAATTATAGTGAAAACTAATATACCTTAAATTACTCAATAGTAAAATAACTATTCAAATTATAATGTTTTTCTGGTTTTAATTTACTTTACATACGGCGTGGAAACTGTCTGAAGTGTTAAAAAAACCCTACCGACAAAACCAGAAAATTTTTGATGGGTTGTATTCGGTCTGTGTCGGAAACCTGAACTAAACCTAAGCGAATCAAACCTAACCTTATGCTATGCGCTGTCGTTTTGAACCAAAAGACCTAAAGCCTAAAGCTATCTATCTTCAGTCCTCACACAGTCCCTAGTAAGTCTTCGTTTCCTCAACCCTCATCGCAAAGCCGCCACCGCCATTTCTTTTGCCGACTCGTCGTTTCCCGTAATCAACAATCACCAATCACCATATCCACCAGCTTTTGCTTCAGGTGCACCAATACTACTTGTTGTTGCACAAATATATTTTGATAGTTTAATTTCCTTTCTTGATTTAGAGTCGGTGGCTGAACAATTTATTCATATTAAATATCCTTCTTTAACGATCCAAGGTAAATAGGAATTCATATCTGAAGATATTATCTTTCGCGATTGCAATTGAGGACTTTACTTTTTTGCTTCCTAAAGTTAACAAATCTAGGCTTTCAATTCATGGTTCTGTTCTTCATCTGTCTAATTATGCTATCGGAACTTGTAATCAGGTTTAAATTTCATGTGACTTTTCTGGATCTTTTTGCTTAATTTCTAGAATTATTGGTTTTGTTTATAGTAATGGCTGTGAAACTTTCACCATCATCTTTAGGTGAATTATCAATAATTTCATGTCGTTTGTTTGTTTGTTTGTTTTTTTAGCTTTTTACCATATGTTATCCCGTGTTTCTTATATTGCTTACTGAATTCTTGAAGTTTACCTTATATTTTTGTCAATTATTACATTGCTGCGGTATAGTATTATGCAGCTGGATTATTGATGGTAATTCTGATTAGTTTTACTGGAGAATTGAGCTGGATAGACTTTGGTGTGGTTTTAATGTGCATGGGAGCTACATTAATTTCGATATGTTGAATCCACATTATAGTAAACTATTGACCTTACTGGTTTTGATTAATTTTTAATCTGCCTAGACCTTCTATGGTTAATTGAATGCATAACAACTATCTTTGTTTGCAAAAGTTTTAAACGGCAATGAATATGATCTTAATGGGTTTTGTCTTCTTATGGTTTTTGTTTGGTCTAAAAATAGAGAAACTGTTTCTACTGGTTTCGCTTAAGTCATACTGTCAAAAAATGTTTTTGTGGTCTAAAAATAGAGAAACTGTTTCTACTGGTTTTGCTTAAATCATACTGACAAAAAATGTTTGTGGTCTAAAAATAGAGAAACTGTTTCTACTGGTTTTGCTTAAATCATACTGACAAAAAATGTTTATGTGCACCCCTATTAATGGATTGCCAGGTTTTCATAATATTGGAATCAGTATAGCTGTTTTTGTGGATTCATGACATGACTAATTCTTGGAATTTACCCATGCATGTTTAACTGTTTGTATGTTTTACTCCATATATTAAATTGCTCATAATTTGAGGATGATGCTTGAAGATGCTATTTCATCTTTTTTAACTATATGGATTTTTTTTAATCTTTTCAATTGGGAAGGAGCTACAATATTTTGGTCTTACAGTTTTATTTGTGTACAGGATATAAACATTTTTGAGTCTTAGTTGCTGAAAATGGCGGATGGTCATGAATCTGATAAAAACATTGAGATATGGAAAATCAAAAAGCTGATTAAGGCATTGGAGTCTGCAAGGGGTAATGGAACTAGCATGATATCACTTATCATGCCTCCTCGTGATCAAATATCTCGTGTCACAAAAATGCTGGGTGATGAATATGGAACTGCTTCAAATATTAAGAGTAGAGTCAACCGTCAGTCTGTCTTGGCTGCCATTACATCTGCTCAACAGAGGTTGAAGCTTTATAACAAGGTTCCTCCTAATGGATTGGTTCTGTACACTGGAACAGTTGTTAATGAAGATGGAAAGGAAAAGAAGGTAACTATTGATTTTGAGCCTTTTAAGCCCATTAATGCATCACTGTACCTCTGTGACAACAAATTTCACACAGAAGCACTGAACGAGCTCTTGGAATCTGATGATAAATTTGGTTTCATAGTCATGGATGGAAATGGCACCCTTTTTGGGACACTAAGTGGGAATACACGAGAAGTTCTGCATAAATTTACTGTTGATTTGCCCAAGAAGCACGGCAGAGGAGGACAGTCTGCACTGCGTTTTGCTCGACTTCGGATGGAAAAACGCCACAACTATGTCAGGAAGACTGCAGAGCTTGCTACACAGTTTTTTATTAATCCAGCTACCAGTCAGCCTAATGTTGCAGGGCTGATACTCGCTGGTTCAGCTGACTTCAAAACTGAGTTGAGCCAGTCCGACATGTTTGATCCTCGCCTGCAAGCCAAGATATTGAATGTGGTTGATGTTTCCTATGGTGGGGAAAATGGTTTCAACCAAGCTATTGAGCTTTCAGCGGAGATCTTATCAAATGTGAAGTTCATTCAAGAAAAGCGCTTGATTGGAAAATATTTTGAGGAGATTAGCCAGGACACTGGGAAGTATGTCTTTGGTGTCGATGACACGTTGAAGGCCTTGGAGATGGGTGCTGTTGAAACTCTTATTGTCTGGGAAAATCTAGATATCAATCGATATGTGTTGAAAAACAATGCTACCAGTGAAATTATCATAAAGCATTTAAATAAGGATCAAGAGGCTGATCAGACTAACTTCCAGGATTCAGCCACCTCTGCAGAATTGGAGGTTCAGGAAAAGATGCCCTTGCTTGAGTGGTTTGCCAATGAGTACAAGCGCTTTGGTTGTACTCTTGAATTTGTTACGAATAAATCTCAAGAGGGTTCACAATTTTGTCGAGGGTTTGGAGGAATAGGAGGTATTCTTCGGTACCAGCTTGACATAAGATCTTTTGATGAGGCATCTGATGATGGGGAAATTTACGAGGATTCTGATTAGGATCATGGCAAGTGATGTTGCGAACAACTAATCATTGCAAGCCTGCTGTGAAGGGAGGGGTGTCTTGAATATGTTTTGATGCATAACACTTGATTTTTGCTGCTTTTACATTATCTTGTTTGGCTGCTCATCCTTAAATTTTACTTGATCTGTTCGATGAAGTAATACACCCCCTTTTTCTTGTATCAATTGTGATTTTGTGCCAATATGTCAAATGCTTAAGCGATTTGACATTATGATAGACCACGTGGGATTTTGGGAGTATCTAATAGTTGTTTTTCCTTTTATGGATTCAAGTTAGATTCCTAGTCCCTCCTAGTTTCTTGGCTACCACCACTTGCTGGGATTTCGATATTATACAAGTTACTCTGCGTTTGTGCTTAGTTTTCTTTAGTCTAAATGGGATTTAATAGCTGTTCTCATGACGCTAAATTTTTCAGGCAGGTCCATATTTGTTAAGGTGATCAGGTTGCCTTGCCATTCCCCTTTTAGTTCTTTTCAGTCGGCAAGGAGCTAAGGATGATTCTTCTTTTAATTACGCATGAGGTGATCTCATAGGACATTTCTTTACAAAGATGATAAAGCCAAGCTTTGTTGTCTTTGCTTTGCCAGATGGAACACCAATGATTACACCTCGCCGGTATTTATTTACTTTCTTCCCTCCTCCTCTGGGAGGTTGTGGAACTCGGGTCATCGTCCCTTTTTGACGAATG
Source organism: Erythroxylum dillonii (assembly GCA_032467995.1). NCBI lineage: Eukaryota > Viridiplantae > Streptophyta > Magnoliopsida > Malpighiales > Erythroxylaceae > Erythroxylum > Erythroxylum dillonii. The sequence goes on from JANKYE010000010.1 coordinate 14,826,363, forward strand.
CTTATAACAATATTGGCATAGGCTCTAGCCTTGTTCTGTCCATCTCATTTTTTGTTGTTTGGGTACTCGTTTCTTTCTTTTCGCCGCTGGTATGTTCTCACTATTAGTGATTTTTGGCTTCTTTAGATTGGAGGGTGGGCATAAGGTGGAAGACCTTGTTTCTCTTGATGGATTTTAATTGTAATGTGTGTATATATATATCAAAATTAGATCAAGGTTTAATTTAATGATTTCTTCATAGAAAATAGATTGGAATTGGCAATTACAATTGGTGGCCTGAATCCTAATTTTGAAAAACAAAAGCAACATTTATTTATTTATTTTGACTACAAGTCTCTCTTTTACTGGGGAAGTAGGATTAGATTCTGATTCCCATATCATATTCGTATCTTCTGCTTTTAACCACTAACAATTAGAATTCTGTCTTGCAAGAGATTCTTTAAAGAGAATCCCAGCTGCGTTACATGGCAATAGATGGTATGTTGCAAATTTATGCTACGTAGAGCATCAGTAACTTTACAGAGGATTATTAAAAATAGATTGCTTCATATTGAAAGGGTTAAACAAGTTTGTACCTACCCCAAACTGGTGTGTGCTACGTAATCACATCTATTTTTCAAATTTTAACTTACTAATGCAGCCTGGAAGATGATACTACAAAGATGTTCTCGTGTGGATCCTCCCATTGAATGGCAACATGTTTTATGGTGCTCCAATGTATCACACATTAACAAAGCCAACAGATGGCGTTTCTATATTGCCTTAAGTGTTTCTCATACTCCTTGTCACTCTTGAAATAAAACAATATATTATTGATAAAGACAATGATAAATCGGTCTAAGAAAGGTTTGAAGACTTTATTCATTAAGTCCATGAAGGCTACAGGGGAATTTGTTAATCCAAAGGGCATGATTAAGAATTCAAAATACTCATATCATGTTCTAAAAGCATTCTTTGACACATCGGAGTCCATTATTCTCAACTAGTGATAACCTAATCTTAAGTCTATCTTGGAGAAGATTGTTGCTCCTTGCAATTAATCAAACAAATTATCTATGCGTGGGAGAAGATATCTATTCTTAATAGTGACATGATTAAGCTTCCTGTAATCCACACACATTCTCAATGACCTATCTTTCTTCCTCACAAAAAGGACCGAAGCTCCCCAAAGTGAAGAGCTAAGCCTAATATAACCCTTCTCCAACAACTCTTCTAACTGCTTTTTAAGCTCCTTCAATTCTGTCGAAGCCATTCTATAAGGCGGAATTGATATCGGAGCTGGACTCATAAGAAGATCGATGGGAAACTCAATTCTTTAGATGGTGGTAGTCCTGATAATTCCTCTTAAAAGACATCCAGGAATTTCATGACTACAGATATTTCTTCTAACTTTCCTCCATCTACCTTTGCGCCTACCACATATGCCAAGAATGCTTCACACCCTTTCCTCATCATTTTCTCTGTTGCCAGAGTCGAAATAATTCTAGGCGGGCTTGCTTTTCTGTCTTCCATAAACACCACCTTTCTACCTTCTTCCAACTCAAACTCCACTGTCTTTTGTTTCCAATCTAAATTGGCATTATACTTTTCTAATGTATACATGCCCAAAATCACATCTAATCCCCCCATCTTCAATGGCAATAGATCCACCACTAATTGTTCTCCACCAAAATATATTTCACATTCTCTATTAACTTGACTAATAATAATGTCCTGGCCGATTAGGGTGCTAACCATGAAAGGACTATCTAATGGGCTCAAACTTCTACCATGCATAATTCTACTTGACGAAACAAATGAATGACTAGACCCAGGATCAATTAAAACAATAACATTATCATTAAGCAATTTAACCATACCAGTCACAACCTCTAGAGCTGTTTCTACGTCCTTCTTCGTCATTGCAAACACTTTAGCTGGTGCTTGCCCCTCCCCCCGCGGTCTTCCTGGAGGATTCCCTTTCTTAGCTGCCTCAGAATTTCCCACTTCAGTTGCACTCTTATGTCCCAAAGTCTCAGCCCTTTTCGAAGCTTGCATCTGAGTTCCTTCCCGTCTTCCATATTGCGGGCACTCTCTAGCCATGTGCACTCTCTAGCAGTATTAAGGGTTGAGCTCCCGTCAACCCTTAATACTGCTTCGACTAATTGTTGAAAATCACAAAAATTCTATGCTATCACTTTTTCTCTAATAGCTAAATGCAATCCCGTTTCGAACCTAAGACACTTAGCCATTTCGCTCAGCATATCGAGACAATCGTGTGAATCTGCGCTCATATTTGCTCACTATCATCTCCCTCTGGGTGAGACTCAGAAATTTCCTCTGTTTCTGCTGGGTATACACCTCAGATGAATATTTATTCTTATAAGCAGTTAGGAAATACTTCCATATCAACACTAGCGGTTTCATCTGACTCCCTGGCACACTTTCCCACCAATGCTGAGCATCTCCCTGTAGTGAACTTGCAGCATATTCGACTTTTTCATCATCCTCACAGTCTATTTGCTCCAATATCCTTTCTATCTTCCTCAACCATATTTCAGCTTCTTCTAGATCAGTCGTTCCATAGAAGTCCACTGCCCTATACTTCCTAAGCTTATCAAACTGCTTGCCCTTCTTAGCTGGGGATAGAGTAGAAGTTTGCAGCATGTGGCCCATGGTCTGGACAAAAGCCTGAGAAAAGGCTTGGAACAATTTGGGATCCAAGGGAGTAGCCACTTGCTCTTCCGGAAGAGGCGACTCATGCGTCTATGATCGAGAGGGCTTACCACCATACCCTATAGAAACCTCAGCATTTCCTAGAGCTCTAGAATCATCAGTGCCCTCCTCTTTAGGTGGAGAGTCAGGTGCAATAGATCCTTGCAAAACTCCTCGTGTTCTTCTACAAGGTGACATCTTACTCCTTCAATTGAAAGACTAACAATTAACTTATGTTTCATTTTAATCTTATTTCCTACATGTATGCATGATATGCATGTCACTTAATGCAATCAATCAATTCAACAATGTAAACAATTAATCACACATCATATTAATTTATATCACTACGTATTCTAAGACTAGGAATCCTTAAAAGCCTAAGCTCTGATATCAAAAGATGTTAGGCTTGAGTTCCGTTACTTATCCTAAGGCAACAAAACGAGACGTTCCGGTAAGGATTACGAGAAACGAAAGGAAAGTCCAAACTTTTCAAATGGTAAGGAAGATTTTAGCGTCAGTGTTGGCAGGTTTGCCACAGCGAAATTAGGGAATATTTCCAAGGACCTTTCGGGAGAAGTTCGCCGCGGCAAAGTCTCAAGGTCGAGAGAACGCACCCTTTGAAACAAATGAGTCGCAGCGAAAGTCTAGCTTTGCTACAACAAAGTTTCCAGATCAAACCCAAGCACCTCTCAGGAAAAATACACTGCAACAAAAGTCTAGCTTCGCCAAAATCGAATAAAAATACCCTTTGGGACAAATGCGTCGCAACGAAGTCCCCAGATCAAACCCAAGAACCTTTCGAGAAAAATATGCTGTAGCGAAGTTACCAAAATTGAATAAAAATACTATTAGGGAAAGGTTAGCTGCGGCAAAACCTTTGATTCACAACCCAGAACCCAACAATCGAACTCTATCATACACTTTTATTTTTAACAACAACAATTAGCAACTCAACCAAAAGATAAACATGAACATATATAAAAAAAAACCTTTTCAATTCTTAATCTGATTACTAGAACAAAATGAAGTTTGAACATAACTTTAGTTACATATCAACAACCACATCAATAACTTAATACAAAATACAAATGGATGCTAAAGTTTGATATGCTTATAAAGCTACCCAAAAATAATTGAACTAACTTAGTCACTAAATGTAGCTATCTTGGAGTTACCAAGGCCTTTGCAAGGATCAACAATCTTCTTGTTCAGCACCTGAGAAGAAAATAATGGGTTGAGCTACAAGGCTCAATGGCTAATATTTTTATAGCCATTAGTAACGAGCCATGCAATTAAGCATATATGTATGTATATCTTTACATCTATACCTTATTCTAATCTAGCAATTCAATCATCAACAGTTCAAACTCAAACACTCATAGTTTAGGAAGTCATCACATAACGCATAACATGTATATTTAAACATCAAAACATAACACTCAATTATGCATCATACTTGACAAATCAAAGATAAAATGCACAAACAAATGGACGGAGAGTCCCATAGGTCAAAATAGAGAAACTAAAGTTTAAACCATGAACTAAATTAGTCTGTTCTTAGGAGCTCATATGTCACAAGCGGGCAACCGCGAGAAAGCTTAAGTCAACATGCATGTGACGAACGAAATGGTTTCTTTCTTGCCCAAACACAAGCAAATTTTTATGCTCAATTCATTTCATTGCATGCTTATACTTTCATGCTTCTTATACTATTTCCTCTTTTGATTATAACAATTGTCATAACTTCTTTCAAAGCATAACATGAAAGTAACTCATAATGCATTTTTCTCACAAATACCACAATTCAAAATCAATGCAATCAAGCATACACACATAGGTAAGAATTTGCTCATTTACACAATCACTATAAACACATTGCCCACTTAATTGCTTGAAATTCCAAGTTCAATTATGCTTTCCTCTTGATCTTGGATAGGATTCTCTTGGTTCCCTTCAAACAAACCAATTTCTACTCAAAACAATATTCCCATAGAAAATCCATAAGGCTTCAATAATCACAAAAATATAATAAATGAAAATTGAGCTTAGACTTAAGCTACCCATAGTTTGTCTAGGTTACAAAAACTAAGACCTAGGTTAAAATCCATGAGAAATCAAAATGGGCTTCTCTTCCTTCTTCCAACACAAACCCATTTCTCTACTTCTTTTTCTACCCAAACAAGAAGAAAAGATGATAGAATTTACCTAAAATAAGTTGAGTTCTCTTCTTCTTTTTTTCTACTTCTCTATGATTTTCTTCTTCTCCTTTTCTCTTCTTTCACGTTTTTCTCTTCTTTCATTCTTCTTCCCATGATTTTGTCTTCTTTCTCTCTTATTCAAGAAAACTTTTTTCTTGCCTTTCCCATTTTAGCCCCCCACATTTAACATAATGTCTACTAACCAAGGAAATGAAAATCGTACCGTACCAGTACCAAGGATTTTGGTATTTTCCAGACCATTTCGCAAAAATTTGAATTCTCCAGGGACCAATTTGCAAAAAATAAAAATTAAACCTAAAAATTCTACCCCCGACCTTCTGGACTCTTCTTCTCTCTTCTTCGGTTTCTCCTTCTCCACGCATGCACGCCGCTACTCCTCCCTTCTTTGATCTCGTCTCGCCGTCTCCTCGCCGTCAACGTCTTCTCTAGTCCTCCTCCTTCGAGTCTTCGACCGGTGGTTTGCTCTCCCTTCGAGTCTTCGACGATTCGACCTCCCTCACCTCAGCCCGCTCCTCCTCGTCCTCCTCGTCGCCCGCACGACCACCTTAACTCAGTCGGAGCACACGACGACGTCGACCCAGATTGGCACCGAAGACCCGATTGTTTTTGGGGTGTATGTTTTTTATTTTTGTTTCATTTTTCATGCATTTTGAAAATGATCGCTTCTATGATTGTGTTGGTTGTTGGATTATGGTGGATTTGAGGTTAAAAATTGGTGTTATTGTGTTGGATTTGGGAAAAATTTTGGAAGTGGATTTCGGTTGACAATGAGAAATACGAATGGATTTGGGGAAAAGTTTGGAAGTAGATTTCGATACGATTTTCATTTCTTTGGATTTGGATGTTGTTGATTAAGGTTCATTGTTTTTTGTGATTGTGAGTTATGAAATTCAACAGAAATTGGAAGTTTGGAATTGGATTTTAGCATTTTGCATTTTGGAATTGGAACTTGAAAGTGGATTGGAAATTAAATCTGGAATTGGAATTGGAATTGGATTTTGAATTGGATTGGAAATTAAATTTGGAATTGGAATTGGAATTGGATTTTGGAATTGGATTGCAAATTAAATTTGGAATTGGAATTAGATTTTGGAATTGGATTTTGGCATTTTGCATTTTGGAACTGGAACTTGGAAGTGAATTGGAAATTAAATTTGAAATGGTGATTTATTGATTATTGAATGGTGGAAATTGGCTTGTGATTTATTATGGTATTAATATTGAATTGTTGAATTATTGATGAATGAAATTGAATTTGAGTTTGAGCAATTGAATTTGAGATTGAGTTTG
>JANKYE010000010.1:14860766-14872575 GCA_032467995.1 Erythroxylum dillonii
GTCTAGAGAGAAGCAGTAGTATTCTAGAAAAAATGAAACATAGAACCAATAGAGATCAGGACAAAACAAGAGGCAAAGACAGGTATCGGACCAGACTGTTAAGTTGCGAAACGGATTTTCCAAGCAAAGAGAAGCATATCTGGAAAATGAACTGGCTTTGAGGCATGAAGCTGACGGCGACGCATGTGAAGGATTGAGGAAGAATTGAATTAGTTATTAGGGATTTGGGTGAGTTTGTATGTGTATATATATAATGGCAATATTGTAATTATTATATAACGGGTAAACGGGTATGGGGGGTGGTATCCCCGTACCCGTCCCGATACCCGACGGATATTTTTTTTAACCCCCCATACCCACCCCACGGGTAAAAATTTGCTCCTCATATCCGCCCCCGTTCGGGTAATTTTATCGGGTACCTATCGAGTTCGGGTACAGTTGCCATCCCTATGTGTAATTAAGATATGGGAGAAATTAAAGGGTAATTTTGGAAGTAAAATTATAAATATGCATAAAAAGTCACAAAACGATACTTATTTTGAATAATTAAAATATCTCTAAAACGATACTTATTATGATGGAGTATTATGTAATGCAGAATAAGAGGTTGAGTAGCACTTATTGGTTAAGATAAAGCATGCTTTACCACATGCTTCTTATTCATTGTGGTCGGCAAGAAAGAGAAGCATTTCTTATGATTGATAGAATATGCAAGTACTTAATAATCCCTAAAGATTGTACCTATACAATTCGGATCGTGAATCACTTAATGTTATGCTTTTCAATTGCATATATTAAATGGGGGCATGGAAAACAATCACTCAAAAATGCAGAATAGGGAATCCACTAATCACATGGCAAGACACAATTGATTGGAGCACAAAAACAAAAATTATTTATAATTAATAAATTTATAAACCATTAAATTTTTTGATTAATTATTTACAAAATATTTTAATTAATTGTATACAAAATAAATTATATAATAACTAAATATGATTAAAAAATTTCATTTTCATTTTCAATATTTAATATCAAATATTAACATAATTATTAAATATGTTTAATACTATACCAAACACATGTAACGAATAATTTTATTTTGATTCTTACTTTTTTTTATTTCAATTCCTTTATTAGTGGTTACTAAATGAGCCTAATAAAACAAAACTTTTCAAGCAAGAAATTGATTTTAAAAATTGACCAAAATACATAGTAAGTATCAGTTTATAGTACAAATTGAAGCTTCTTTGTCTACTGTCAACTTAGTTAAGCAGGGGAGCTTTGAACTGATCATTTTAATGGCTGTCAAAGGTTGGATTGAGGTAGATGAGAGCGCCAAGGACATGGTGTCTAGGCTTCTTTTGGCCCACGCCTCATTCTCGCTGCTTCCACCTTCTTTTCATAACCTTCCTCTGCGCCTCGGCAACGTAGTTGAGATTGTGGGTCCATCTCCTTCTGCCAAAACCCACATCCTCATTCAGGTTCTCGTATACAAAGTCTTGAATTCTTTCATCTTCCATGACAAAATTTCATCTTTCTCATTTCCCTTCTTCGTTAGGCTGCAATTAATTCAATTCTTCCAAAAGAGTGGGATGGGGTGCATTACGGAGGATTGGAACAGTTAGTGATTTTCATCGACTTGGATTGTCGTTTTGATGTTTTACGCCTTTCTCAGTTGCTTAGGATTCGTATTCTTCAAGCTAATAACAGTAAGCATCTCCTCCTTCTTCTCCTTCTCTGAGTTATTGTTCGAATTCGATTGTGCAAACGAATTACCGAATCGAATGTTGTAGATTGGAGCAAAAGCAATGCCACTTCCTCTGACCAAAATTTGTTTGCGTTGTGCATGAGACGGTTTCTCTATACGCGCTGTTATGATAGTCTTGAGTTTCTTGCCACTCTAAAGGTGCGAATCTCTTTTTTCACTAGGTAACTGCTATTTGTTGACTGTTTTTATTTGATAAGATACACGCTTGCACTTGCATAAAGAACACAATAATCACATTGTCTATGTTTTTACCTAACTTTTAGTCTAACCACCCGTTCAAATTTTTTGTTCCATATGTATGTAACGTACATCTAAGTTTCACGTCAATTGGAGTAGATTACTTGCATGCAACTACCAATTATAAGATATTTTTGTAGGACAAGTCATATGACTGAAGTTCTTTGGGATCTAATTATTGAAAGAGTTAGTGTACTTGATTTTATAACTAAAACATTGATGCTATGACCAATTTGATGATTCTTGTCCTAGAGTGTTCTTTCTGGAGTTGAACTCCAAATAACTTGTATTGTACACATAGGTGCATAGAGTATATGGTAAACCTTGAAAATTATCTAGTGGCATGGGAAATGATATGGAACATATAGGTTCTTGAGTTGAAGTTCAATGCATAATCATAAGCTGGAAATCAAGTTTGAGTCTGATTCCATAAAAAACTAAATTTCATGCTACAATAACAATCTTAAATGAAAAGTTTCTAGCAAATTCATGTTGTCCTTATTTTCTAAGTGTGATAGCCCAAATTCATGTTGTCCTTATAAAGCTGGATATCTAGTTCTTTTCTTTTTCCTAGTTTTGATTGCTAATCATCTAAGATTGAATTGTTTCTTGACATTTTCGCAATTTTAACGTTTTAATTTATTGAGTTGCAGACGTTGCATTATCAACTTCAAAAAGAGAAAGAAGCTCAAGGAATCAATGGTTGTATTTTAATGATTGATAGGTTTGCCATCAAATATTGAATTTCATAGTATTTTTATCCATCAGGGTTGGAACAAAAAATTGTAGGATTGGTTTGTAAACTACCATGATGGTGTTGCTTGGATGATGAGTATGATGTCAAAGTGGGGTTTTTATGTTTAACAATGACTAGATGTCTAAAAGGCAGAGAGGTCATGATTGTTTACTTGAAGAGATATGGAGTTTGATTCACTTTTATGGCATCTACACATAATAGGGAGCACCAAAACAACGATCTTTCCATTAAGTTAACCCATTTTAGTTAGTTGAGGCTTGCTATCGAGGAATTGACCCAATTCCCATTATGACTATGATTTATGTTAGAGGAATATGAGTAGGATCTACACCTCCTACCTAGTTTCCTATATAAATTGGAGTTATTGCTTGTGGTAACATATGACAATAACTACCTAATAAAGTTCATGGTCTGGCCATGGATATAGGTGCCCTTACTAAACCATGTAAGTCTAGTATTCCATGTGTTTGATTTTGTAGAATTCCCTAAAAGAATCACACTAATTTTTTTTTTTTTTTTTTGCTTAAGTTTGGATCATATGTTGTGCTGCAATTGAAGCCAACATTTTACAGCATTGGACAGGTCTACTAAATAGAAATTGTTGACTACAAATAAAACAAAATTTATTTCTTTATTTAATTGTGGGGTTGGCTTCTTGTATAATAATAAAAGTATCTCTAATTGTCTTATTTTACTTTTCCTATTCGCTTTCACAGTATTGGAGCATTCCATTGGGTTGATCGGGCGTCATCATCATTGCAGCAAGGAGGTAATATCAGGTGACTTTATGTTGGAACATAAATTGTAATGGCTTTATATAGGCCTTTTTTTCCCTTTATACATTTATTCTTATGTTCTTTGTCTTTTATTGTTTTATATACTCTTATCATGGAAGAAAATATATGGTTTGTATAATATTTGTGACATGTAGCAGAATGATTATTCCTTTATTTTCTTCTTATAAATTTGTGCTTGTCTCTAAAGTTAGGTTTATGATTTTCACTAAATTAGGCGGCTTCATTGTTGCAGGACAAAAAACATAATTTGAATGCCTAATTCCTTTTATTGCTAATTTGTTTTGCTCAATGCTTACCGTTGTATGTATATGCTGATAGAACTTGAGATTTAAGAGAATATTTTCTATATTGCTTGGTTTCAAGTACACAAGAGAGTTAATTATGTACAAATTACCCTAACAAATAAAAGGGCAACAAAAATAGTCAGATCCTATGATCATGAGATATTTTAACTAAATCAATAATTATATCCCGAGATATCCTAACCAAATAGGAAATCCTAAAAAGACACAAAATCCTAAAATAATCATGTTTTTGCACACACCCCCTCAAACTGGAGAATGAGTATTCTCCATTCCCAGCTTAGATACAATATTCTCGAAAGTTTAAATCACTCTCCAATATTTCTTTTATGAACTGTCTGTCAACTTTGATGCACTTCGTTTGGTTATGTTTTACTAGGTTATAAGCTATTTTGATTACATATTTATTATCATGATATAGTCTTATAGGACCATCCCACTTAATCTTTAAGTCTTTTAAGATAATTTTCAACTAGATTAGTTCACATACACCTTGAGCCATTGCTCGAAATTTTACCTCTGCAATAGATCATACTACCACATTATGCTTCTTCCTAAGGAAAGGTGCAACATCATAAAGTTGATTTCTTATCAGCAATCAATCTTGCATAATTAGCATCTATGTATGCCTCAAGTACTAGACCTCCATTTTTCTTAAACAAAGGGCCTTTTCCTAGTGTCCCTTTGAGATATTGCAATACTCAATAAGCTGCCTGCAAATGAACTTTCAGAAAAAGCATTAAGAGGCTTATCACACTCACTACATATGCTATATTTGGTCATGTGTGAGATAAATGAGCCTCCTTACAAAGCATTGATTCATTTCCCTATCTATTGCAACATCCTCTTCTACCTCTTCAAGTTTAATGTTCGAGTCTATAAGAGTATTTTCTAGTTTCCAAGTTGTCTTGCATGTTTCTCTTAGGCTATGTTTGGCTGGGTGGTTATTAATAGAAAGGAATGGATTGTAATATTATTCCATTGTTTGAGAGGAGGGTTTATAGTGGAATGGAATGGAATAAGATGGAAGGGGAGGGTTTCACATTACATCTCATTCCATCCTAAACAGTAAAAATAAATTACCTCCGATTTGGGAAGTTTAGGATAGAACGTAAAATGATAAACAATATTTGATTATAATACATTATAAATCTTTCTTCCAAACAACATTTTACTATATTACATTATGAACCCTTCCATCTCTCCCAAACAATAATTTTCTAATATTACATCCATTTATATTCCATTCTATTATAAACCATTCCATTCTATTAAAAACCTTACATTGAACCAAACATAGCCGTAGGAGATCAGTAACATACTTTTATAAGAAGATAAAAATACTATGCCTAGAGTGAGCTACTTAAATGTTGAGGAAATATTTTGGCCTAACTAACTCTTTGATCTCAAACTTCTTAGCAAAATGTTGACTTAGAGACTGTCTTTCCTTGTTGTCATACCTTGTGACTATTATGTTATCAATATATACTAAAAGTGTTGTGACTCTCCCTGAAGGTGAGTATTTGATGAAGAACATATGATCCTATAGCCATCATTACTTTTGCCAATCTCCCTAAACCACGCTTGTAGCAATTGTTTCAATCCATAGAAGACCTTCTTCAACTTAAAAATTATTTGAGTAGCCAAATTATACTTGGTGCACTTCCATGTAGGTTTCTTTCTCGTGAGCTTCCTACAAACATGCATTCTTGACATCAACTCGCTGTGATTCCCAATCGTAGTTAGTTGCCAAAGATAAGAGAACTCTTAAGAATGTTAATCTTTGCAATTGTAGCAAATGTCTTTTTACATGTTTAGACCTGTTGGGCTGAAAGTGTGAATAAAGCAAAGGTCTGCATCCCTTATGCTGTTACTGAAATCCAGTCTTAATAAAAGATTATAGTACTGTTGTTTTTATACTTTGGAGATCTTTGTTATAAAAGGTTGAACGACACGTGGAAAGACCAACCATTCAACCTTGAAGTTATTGGATAACACTTAAGAATGGATTAGGTAGAAAATCTTGATACTCCTACTTAAAGCATGATCATCAGATATTCAATTCTGATAGTATGCTTGCAAATGCTCACAGAATGATTATCCAAATATCTTACCATGTTAGTTGAATCTGTTATTGACGTATTATGTGCTTAATGCGTAGGAAGGGCCTTTCTCTACAAAATGTGTTTGCAAATGTTGTTCAGGAGATCAAAAAGCTTCTTCTGCTGCATCCTTTTCTTGTTGTCGCTACAAAAGCAACCATTATGGGGGATATATATGCAGCAAATGACAGTAAAAAGTAAGTATCTGAGCTCCAAACGTCAGAATATTAGTGGTCAGTTACTATACTATCAAAAGATCACAAAAAAGAAAATTGTCATTCTTTAATGTGATGTGGGTGCTGTACAATCGTTAATATGATTACCTTTTTTGTTGGTCAATGGATGTACTGTATCTTTGAGTACATGACCAATTACACTGTGTATCAGTACATATTTTATCATGCTTTAAAGAGCTTCTCATACTTGGAGTCTATACTTCCATGGACTGGTTTTTGCCAAATGTTATACAAGGTTGAATAGTGTTCTTATGATTTTTGCACTATCCTGATCTTCCATTCCTAGGTGATTGACTGCATTTGTATATGTAACAGTTAGGTCATGGAACTATAGATTTTACTTCATCCATGATGTTCATCTCTTTGTTCATGATCGAAGGTAGGTAATTTGAGTATAATTGTGCACGGATCTTGCATTTAATTTGGTTATGTTGGAATACTATATGATCTATTATTGAGCCTCAACCAGCAGCTTAAGCTTTGGCTTGAGTTGCTTTTTGACGTATATCAAAACCTTGAATGCTATATGATCATCTTCACCCAACAACTTGTTTCTGGATCTGTTTTGTCTGTGCCTTCATGAGGGGGCTTTTCAAAATAATATATGATCAACCTAGTTAGTTGCTGTGCATAAACATTTGCTGTTCCATTCAGCATCCTGTTGCAATTTTGATTCCCTAATCAAACACTTAAAGATTTTGAGTTGCTGATTCTTTTTCAACAGATATCACAAAAGGTCACTTTCAGTAGATGCCTCAGTTTCATCTAACATCACAAATGATAAGCAGCAACTGCCATACCGTGAATATATGCCTTCAATTTGGCAGGTACTTGTTTATTAGGTTTGTGTATGTATATAATATTTGTATGTCCATCAAGTGTTATCATTCTGTTTGTGAGAGAGTATTATTATCTTTTCATCCTATAAAGGAATATCTATTTTTCTTTGGTTAACTACAAAGGAATATGTCTTAGATATCCTATAGGGTGTCCCATATTTGCATATTATTGGTAATTTGTATTAGCCTCCTGAAACCTAGTTAATAAGAAATCATTCAATTGTATCTGTTTTCTGCAATTTCCCAACCTTCCTATATAATTTTTCAAAAGGTCAGTATGTATTATAGGAGGATGCTGTTATCAAAAAGACATTGTCTGATATTAGTATTATCAATCTGTAGAATCAATAATGAGTGAACATAGAATATTTGAGATGAATGCTTGGATTCTAATTATCAAAATTGTGCTAGATATACCTCTATTTATAACACTGGTAGGGCCTTTTAGCTGTACACTGAAAAGGAAGATATATACACAATGATGGGGAGTAATGTATGCACACCAAGAAGGAAACATAAATCAGAGTTTTATTCCAATGGCATATCCTGGCGTATGCTTAGAATTCTCAGGTCTATTTATGGAATCTAACAATCTGCATGGGTAGAAACAAAATTGAAAGAGCGAAGAATCAGTGCATTAACTTCTTTAACTGAAATTTGTGCTAGAACAGTAATACTTTCAATATGGTAAATAAAGGAGTTTGCAATTAATACAGCTAGATTCTAGTCTTTTGGTAGTTTCAGTGTATGCTTAAACCTTAAATTACCTATCAAATTTTGTAAGAAAATGTTGCACAGAATAGACGAAGCAATTAATTGTTCATCTCTGGTAATCAAAATTTACATTTTGATTTATTTTATATTTGGAATTTGATATTTGTTGAGCAGGTGACATTGTTCTGATGAAAAATCTTCATATTCCTAGAGTTAGTACTGTGCTTGGGACCATCCCATATGATGATATCTATTTTATCAAGCAATTCTATTGAACTTTTTTTTTTAATCTAGTATCGATGTTTTTACCTTGCTTGTTTCTTTGTATTGCAGTCCTTTGTCACACATAGAATATTTGTGCAAGCTACAGGTAGAAAAGCTTTTTACGCTTTCCCATCCTGTTTAAACTAAATTTAGCTGTAATTTATCGTAGTTTCTTTATTTGTGTATTTTTCAAGAATATTTGCACCTTGCAGATGATTGTATCTCTGCTAAGGGCGGGCATGGTTGGCCTCTCTTTGCATTGAGATGGTTGTTGCCGTTGCTGAGTTTTGAGGACCATTTCGTTGTGAAAGATGTGAGTATTGCGTGCTAATTTTTTTGTTGAACAGATATTATGTGCCATTTTATTTTGCTTTTGCTTTCGAAATAACATCTTTGTAAACCTCTTGTGCATATCACAATAAAGGAACTAAATTAATCGCTTCATTCAGAAGAAGCTGACAAGCATATGTTGACTCTCTGTTTTATAATTCCTTAATCCAAATACAGAAAGTTCCCTTTCTTTCTGCAAAGCCCGAGTTCTAGGGGCAGCTAGGATCCTGCAACCACCAAAACAGCCTATTTCCATTAATTCGAGTGGTAAATCAGTGCAAAAGATAATTCTTTCTGATGATTGCATATGTTGACTGGAGAGGATGCATTATTTTAGGAGATTTGCTTGCTGCTTTTCTCAGAAGTGTAGACCGAATAGAAGTGTCAACCCAAGGAAACTGAGGCATTGTAAATGGTTTCAAACAGGGAGGAAACAATATGCTAAAACTAAGGTGGTTATAGGACTTGGCGGTCAAAATCTGTAACCATCCAGGACTGGAGCAATCTTCATAAGCTATTGGAGTAGTGAAACCTGACAATCATCCACATTTCTTTTTTTTTTTGTGGTGTGCAGGATGGTATATTTTCTGCTTCATGAACAAGCCCACTTCTTAATGCATGGCATTTCTTCAGACATGAGGTGGTAGTAGTCACTAGTATTTCAATTTGTAAATGTAAGAATAGTCCGTATTGAGAGGACAAAGCTTCAAATATATGAGAATTTAAATTGTATTCATGTCTCAAATGTAATTCATTACAATTATTTATAACCAACAATGGCAACTGAAAATAACTAATTGCAAAAATAAAGGAAATAAATCAAAAGTACCTGCAAGTCTGTTAATCTCTTCAAATCTATTGACGTGATTCCTAAATCTTCTCACTGCATTAGACTTGACCCTTGACTTCTTCAACTTTCTTCAGCATCTTCAACATTTCCATGTTTCCTCCTTTGATAACAAGTCCTCAAGGGTGGTGGAGTCCTATCAGTGCATCTCCTTGGGAAACTTGCCTTGTCCTCAAGGCGAAACCTAGGAAACTGTCCAGAGCCATTAGATCATAATTCTCCCAATAAGCTTCTTTTAGAGGACGGTCTAACCACTGCATAAGCAATTCTAGAGTAGGGATACCTGATTGTAGTACCCAACAGTGGGCTAGGATGCTGGCAGGTTGTACGACTAACTCCTAATTTTCTGCAATAGCCAAGGCAGCTGGTGGTATGGTAGGAACTTGGCCTTGCGCTTGTCGGAATAGGGACACATGAAAGATAAGATGGACTTTGGAAGTGTCAGGTAGATCTAACTAATGCCATCGGTCTAATATGGTGTTTCACAATATAAGGCCCAAAATAACTGTAGTGTCCCCTTACTGTAGAGTACCCACTGGAACACCCGTAGATCACTCCGGTACATATCCTATGATAAGAGAGAGTTATAGACAAATATCACTATACTCCACATGGCATCACAATCATAAAACATTAATAGTAAATTGCAACTTTTTAATACCAAACTTTTTTCCATTTCATTACATTCAACTCAATAATTTACATAACTGTTAGTCTCATCTGTCTGTACATTTCTCCGAAAACTTCACACAACTACTATATACAATCAAGACAAAAATAGCAGTCTTAACTAGGTCATCCAAAAAGAATCCCAGCTGACCGACTTGTGGGCCATAACTTCTCTCGCCAATCTGATCTACACGGCTCTACAGTCTCTTTGGAGCTAGGGGTCTACTCCCGATCCTGAAAAATAGGTTGCAATTTTTGGTGAGTTTGTGAACTCAGTGAGGAACCATCATCGATGATTCGCCCAATTCATGCAGCACTTAAGCAAATTACAGAGTATCTCACAAAAGCATATTCAGAAGTACCACATGATTGGATTAACAGCAAATCACAATATACAAGGCATTCTCGCCTTTTTACCATATACAATATTCAATCAATTATGTATGCAATGCAAATGTGACCATTTCCCATTTTATTACGGTGTTGTGACCGAGCGCCTGAAATATCCCATATAAACAGTAGACGCGTTTTAGGAGTAGGAGAACCCTCTAGGTATGCACTATCTCCCTTCGAGCTCGAGACTCTTTTTCAGTATCGGTGGCTACTCCGGTCACAACTGTTATTATTAGTTCATGCATTTGTGTATGAAATGCATATGCCCAATTTAGCACTCAATGTATCACAAACAGTAAATGTGTCACAGTCTTTGTCACATCAGAGGCAAAACACTTGATCACAATAATAGCAAGCAATTTTACAATTAACATATCATGAACACTTCTATGTCAGATCTCCCAATACGTCGGACCATCTGTCCAGAATCCAGTTAGAATCAAACACAATTACTAATCCCACCATTATCTCCACAGAGAACATATAGTAATTGAGTGAAAGGCATTTCAATCACTCTCCTATAATTTTCGAGCTAATGCCGGGAAGTCTCTGCAACGTCGGTAGGTCGACGCTCCAAATGTGCCTCTATAATGATCAGAGAAGATAAACATTACTAATTGTCCAATCAGAACTAATTAATGATGCACATGTGGTAGTTAAAATGTGTACAATGCATGTTCATGATATTCCCTGCTTTAATACAAAATTTTTCATCACAAAATTTCGTCTAAAAATTAGAAATCTAACGGCACCGAAATTACTCAATTTGGACCTCTATAGGTCCATAAAATTAATAAAACAATGACCAGAAAATAATTACCCGGACCCACGTCAATTTTACGTCCAAAAATTCTCAATTTCTTCTAAAATGAAATTAAATATTCTAAGAATCCGATGCCTCAAGAATCAGGCCAATCGGATGTCGTATGAAAAAGTTATTAGCAAAAGAAGACAACCAAAATAATAAAAAATTAAAACCCAAGTGTTGTTTCGCGAGGGCGAGGAGCGTCACAAAAACGGCTGCCTCGCACTCGCGAGGCGAGTGCTTGTTCAAAACAAGCCGCTCTCGATCGCGAGCCATGTAACTGTCCGAACCGTTCGCGACCGCGACGGTTCGCGCCCGCGAGCCGTTAAAACTAACAGCCATCTCGCGATCGCGAGCTCCTGTGGTCTTCCTCCTCCTTTTCCCATCTTTCCAACCGAATTTCAAACTTTTATATCTCTTTGCACACACATCTAAAATTCACAAATGATAGCTCGTTGGAAAAATCATGAAAAACTCTACAAGTTTCATGGAGGGCACAAAAACCAATTTCACCCCTAAGGATGTCAAAAATACACTCAAAGTTACTGCCTTCACAATAACTCCCTAAACAGTGCAGCATTTTGCAAAATCCGTAATTTCCCATTCCTTTTGCTAAAAATTACAAGATTTATGCCAAATGAAAGATCAGAATATGTACTACAAATTTCATGAACAACATGAAATCAAATTCAATTGCTAAATAGGTCAGAAAATTCAATTAATGAAGTTGCCCCTACATTTGACCT
>JANKYE010000010.1:14927640-14944039 GCA_032467995.1 Erythroxylum dillonii
AAGAATCATACACTATCTGGTACATGTTCCATAGGACAGAATAGGAGTGATATTCTTTGGTAGGATCAAACCACAGAAAAATTCTCTGCTCTCTGTCTCCCTTCCCTCCTGTGTAAACATTTGTCTGCAATATGTATGGTTGCCCGGTTCTGTTTCCCAAGAACTCAAAGTCTATCTCATCGTGCTCATTGCTGTTGGAGGATAACTGCACAACAAATTTAATAATCATCATCTCCATGCATGAAAATAAAGCAGAAAAAACCAAAAATAATGATCTGATAAAGGTTATTGATAAGATTCATGAGTAACATTACAGAATAAGAGAAGTAGTCCATACGTAGAAAGCAGTAACTGTTCCGGCAGAATCCCCTGGAACCATTTTTATGTGCATACTGAAATGACCGAACAGATAAGAGCCTTTTGACTGAAAGCCCGTGCCTTTTTCCAAGCATAAACAAGAGGCAGAGAGTAGTAGTCAGATTTTGTAGGAAAATTACTCCGAAGCTAGCTCATTATCTGATAATGGGAACATCGGTTCTTACATAAGTCATAACATGTACATATATACCTGTGTATTTATCAAGCACGAGTTGAATCTCAGAACCTCCATTCAAGTACTTGATATGGTCGAAAGCCCAAGTAGGAACGTAGTTTCGGCCAAAAGCGACATCAACTGGCTTTCTCGGTGAAGCACTCCATGTTCCAGAAGCTAGAAGCAAGAAACTTAGGCATAGTAGCCATAAGAAAGGAGCCATCTGTTCTGGTCTGTTGAAGACTCCTTATGTTGCAGATTGGACCCTATGGGACTTGTTTATATAGGCAAACCCAGGTAGAGAACGTAATATTTATGATGCTATAATATACTTTCTTTCTGTTTAAGAAAAGAAGAGAAAAACAAAAGAGGAAGACATATTATCCGAACTAACAAATGCAAGTGTTATTGCTTAAATGATGAGAACTGGGGCGGAAGTAAAATGACTGTATATAGTTTTCTCGTTCCTTATTTCACCGGAAAAATGATAAAAGGAAAAAAAAAAGAGACTAAAGTCAGGAGGAAAATGAGATTAGACCAGGTCAAGAGAGTGAATGAAGAAGGCTAGAAATTGCCAATTTCACATGATTGTGATCTCACAGGCATTGCAAGGCCACCAACTAACAGCATATCTCTTTCCCACATGTGAATTGCAGAGGAAAAAAAGGGCCACTCACATTCAAGACAGTTTGCAAACAAAGTCTCAAAAGAGGTCTTGGCTCAAGGTTCTCTGTTTCTTTTTCCTTTGGCCTCGTTGTATGCATTTGCGTGCCTAATCAATGTTGCCGTTCAGCTCTTTTGAGTGTGGGAGCTAGCTAGTCCATTGACTAATAAGTTGGGTTCAAATTAAAAGCATATGTTTCCTTAATTCTGTTTCATCTGTTGTGAACTTGTAATGCAGTAAGTGGGCATATTACAAAGCTTAATGTTGATGTTCTTATCCATCTTTTTGTACATGTCACAGCATGGTGTTTCTGTGTACGCCACTTCGTTGTTCATTTCTATGTTTGGTTTTCGTTTGAAATGGTAAATAAAAAAAGAGCTATTATTCTTGGGGAATGTGCACTCAAAGGCAGAAACAGAGGGAAATGAAACAACTAAAAGAAAAGCAGAGGCATGTGAGTTGTTTCGATTTAAGAGATGTCATCCATAAGATTCTAACTGCAATTAGCCTTGAGATTAAAAAACTTATCCACTATTTGTTTATTCCATCGATGCCAAGAGAAACCTTAACGGCGGTGCCTTGACAACTTGAAACAAGATTCACATACCTAGGATTTTGCTTGCATGCCATAGACTTATTTGAAAGAAGTACATGAGAGGGATAATATTATTATACAGTTGTTGGTTATGAGAAAGGAAAATAAACAGCCTTTGTAACATTGGAGACTGTAGAAGAGCCTAACAAAGACATAAAAGATTGCATATCGTTTGTGAAGTTGGAATTGGGGGTGGCATGTGCGTTTGTTGCAAGTGATACCCACGTGTGCTTGACGCCTCATGTTGTCCACATGCAGTCAGCTGGATGCTTAATTGCATTAACTAACTATTTATCCATGGCCATTATCAAGACCACCCGATCCATCTATTATTTATTAGAATTACCACTTCTTAGTCGGAGTTACTACATTCAACTTAGGATCCTTTTCAGGAATATTGTAGTGTGGTAAGTCTTAGGAAATCAAGGCGATATTCGATCTCATGCAATGATATAATTATGAAACTTTTTTGTTCTGATTTTTTTAAAATTCAAGATCATTTTAAATTCTATAAAATAATTAACACATAAATCATAATTATTACTTTATTTCAAAACTTGATTTTTTTCTTATCGTATTTCTCGAAACATTTTTGAAATTAGCTTATCTCAACCATTATAACTGTACAAGTGTATGGTCTATAGAATAAATTGAAAGAACTCTATGACTATTACAGAGAGAGTTAGATAAAAAATGCTACATCCCTTAGAATTATGCCCTGATAAGATCCACTATCTCATATTTAATCATAAAGTTTTTCAAATTTTATAATCAAATCCAACTTGATTAAAATATCATGTCTCTTTTCAACTCGTTCTTTATGTATGACTCATTAGGTTCTCAAATATGTTAGCAATGAATATAAATTATAATTATAAAGCATATTTAGGATTAGATAAATTAAATAATTTATCTTTAATTTTATAATTAAATAACTTATATCCATAGATCAAGATTAGCATTTAGTAGCATATCATGTTTACTCAAGTATTTAGGATTATCAAAGCGATTTTTTACTAATCTTTTCGTGCATGATTTTTTTCGCATGATTCAATCTTTTCATCATATAATGTTCTGATTAAACATAAAGTGTGAAATTAATGTTTACTCTATTTGATTCTAGTTATGTTAGTTCTCCACTATTAATAATTGATTCTATTAATGATATTTGTAAACTATTTACAAAGCGTCATTCTACCTTGTTCAAAGATTTTTCAAATTAATTGCAATCGATAATAATAAAATATTCTTTCTAATTACTTTAAGGTAATGAATCTTATAATTAATTACTCAACTATGTGTATATCATTCATTCTATATTCAACCATTGATTGGAATAATTCATAAATATCATCAAAATATAAGAATTCCTATATAAGATAACCTCAAAGAACTCAAGTTAAAGAATCACTTATACAATCATTACAATGAGAATTTTCAGACATATAACTAATATTCCAAGTAGATTTCTCATATGAGATATCAGTTTAGTGAATTGTTCTCTAACAAACACTATACGTTTGTTTAAATATCTCAATACCTTAATCTATAAAATATATTACTTCCTTCATAAGGAAAAACATAACGTCTGTTAGTCTTTTTATACTCTATTAATATTCAGTTTTAATATAACAATAACTAAAAATAATTTAAGAAAAATACTGGATACAATATAAATCTTATAATTATGATCTCATTATAATTTTATTTATAATGTATATTTATCCCATAAACGTTATTATATACATCTGAATATGTACAAAATAAAAAAAATCTTTAAATTATTTTGTCACTAAACTACAACTAATCGATTAACTATAAGGCATTAAACAATACTAATTTATTTGTATTAGTATTTGGATAAATAAAGGTTCCCAACAACTCGAGAGACTACTAACATTAGAAACTATTAATATTATATTATTTTACTTACAACATATTTCAAAGCATAAAACAATCCATAGCGACGTAAAATCGATTGACTTGGCTTGCATTTTCATTCCTAATCTTCTTCTAAAGGGGTTTATAAAGAGAGGAATTATTAATTACATGTTAAAACAATCGCATCGGCTGCCAGATGTGATTGGTCGTTTACCAAACTTCGCAAGTTTCCGACTTTAGAGTATTAAGGATTTAGCTATGTGCCCTTGCTTGTGCTCTGAGGGTTTTGGCAATCAAGTAATTTGCATTGGATCTCACGATAACGCAGTCTTGACAGAAAATATACAGATGCACACATGGCTGTCCCTCTACTTTTATAAAAAAAAAAACATGTCGTCGTCCAGATGAGCAGGCCAGCTTAGATTCCACAGTTCCGCTGGGTTTCTCAGTGTGATTTTTTATAAGTTTAGCCTTTTCAGCGAGTTATTAAATGTGATATGATTATTACGTGTAAGGCTATTACGGCACTTTAAAGATATGGTCTAAACCATTGATTTACTAATCTGTCTTTTTCACAATCTCATAACCCTATGTTTAGGAATGTCACCACAGGCTAGGGTGGCTTATGGCCTGGGCCTACCACAGCTTGATAGGTCACAAGTAGGTCGGGTCAATTTGGTTCATCTTATAATTTCACAGGTATGTCGGGTCAATTTGGTTCATCTTATAATTTTTTTTAAAATGTCAAAAATGACGTCGTTTTTTTAAATAATAGTTGGGTCACAAGTCGGGCCGGGTCAGCTCGTGACTCGATCGAGCCAATCACTTTTAACTCGTGATCAGTCAACTTAAGCCAAAATCGAGTTGAGTCGGGCCAAAATTGACAACTCTACATATGTAAATAAGTTATGACTTGTTGGACTTACATCATTATAATCTAATTTAAATTAGTGGAAAAAAAGAGAAGAGCATATGTTATAATTGATTCTACAACTTTCAAGAACAATGTCTATGTCTTCTAATCTACATATTTCTAATATTAAACTTGACAAATTAGGTCCGATTTAACCTGGTCTAAAGTTAATACTTTAAGTTCTAAGTTGATTGAAGTTTAGAATGGAGGCAAGCCTGGAGCGTCGCAGAGTCATATTCTAAATGACCCAGATCCCTTCCTAGAAAGACATCTCTTTTTACTGCAACTAGACTTGGAGATTGGGAGTTGCCATCTCTACCTAATAGCCTTATATTATTCATGATCTAATTCAATTGAAGTGTATAGAATGTAATTAAATGATTCTATACACTTCGTTCTAATATATGCTTTATATATAATATAAAAGATATCAAGTATGCTTTAGTATGTTCTACAGTTAAAATTTTGGATTAGAAAAACCTAGGATTTTGAAAATTATTTACATGAAACCCTACAATCATTGTTGTTTCTTACGTATAAATCATGAGATTAGTTAATCATTGCATCAAAACGGGTTGTTAATTGATCTTGTAACTTTATTGTGCTTTCTTTTTATTTTATAGAATGATTACGCTCAGCGCATATTATTGATATCTATCGTTAAAACATGATACAGAAAAAAGGAAGACATATCCTCTATTCTAAATCAAGCATAGAATTAGCTGTCCTAATTATCGTATGAGCAACTTGATTCGCTGGTTTTCGAACAAACGCATATGAGACAAAAGAAAGCTCGTTAAGCAGAGCTTTACAATCCTGAATGATCATCCAAAAATATGAAGAAAATACAAGCGTAGAGTGCAAAAACTGAATGACAATTTGACAATCCGTTTTTACGCAAATTGGAAAAAAAGATAAGGTTTTTAGCCAACCCAATGCTTCCCGAAAACAAAGAGCTTCACCGACTATTGAACCCTAAAGTATCGAGAGTGGTAGCTTTTGATAACTTTTAAGGAGTTTGGTCGACTAAACTCATAGTCCAGTCAATCATCAGTGGATCAAACAATATTTTTTTATTGACCAAATAGTTGATCGTATGGTGTGTTCGACTGATTGAATGGTTGACTAGCCATAAGCACTTCTATTTATTATTTCTATATGTTTTTTCTATAATTTTGGCTATCTCAATGAAATTAATCACCTTCTAAATTATTTTATTTCTTAAATTGGTATTGTTACCTGCCAAAAAAGGGTAATTATACTTAACAAAAAAAGGGTAATTATGCATGAGCCTGATTAGAAGATATAATGATCAATTAGTGTTATAATTTTGATGATAAAAGATTACAAACTCTCTTATAATTATATGAGTTATACCAAAAATAGTGTATACTTTAAAAATTTCTGGAGAGCTCTTGCATTTTGTGAAAAGTCCTAACTCATTTTGTTAACTCTCTCTGTTAGTTTTTATTGATATGTCACACTCACACAGATTGATTGATTAATTTTATTGATTTATCATAGTTATATATCATTACTTATATTATAATATGATGAAATATAATACTAATTAATTTTATTTCTTAAGTATTAATAATATAATTATTAGTCTAATATAATAGTAAATTAAGTCTTTTGTTAAATTTTTATAAATCATGTACTCTTACTAATAAATAAAATGACCAATTTTTGTTTTTATTTATAACACATTTTATAAGTAAATAATTAAGTTGATTAAATTTTACTACTATTAAACAAAATTGTAAAAATTATTGTATTTTTTATTTATCACATTTATATCTTTTTACTTATATCAAGGCACATATGAATTTTTAATCCATAAGATTAATTTATTTTATAGGAAATTATTTTCATCAAAGAATGAGGGTTTGTATTTACTTTGATTTTCTTGAATCGAATTATGTTATAGTAATTTTTACTAATATTCATTAGAAATCTATATGCAATGAATAAAGACCTACTAGCATATAGAATAAAGACCTACTCTAGTATCAATTGTTGTTCCCTAGATAACACACAAAGAAGGCAAATTGTTGTTCCGTTTGAGAATTCACAATCTTCTTCTTTTAATAGGGTAAAAAAAGACCTACTATATAATATCTTCTTTGTCACAAAATCCTTACAAACATCTTACTTTATTGCGGGTTAAGAGGAATCCTTTAAAAATCTTGTTTAAGGTGAAGATAAACTCTCAGAAAGTGTAACAAGCAAGCAATTTATGCAATTGTATAATTATAAACTCAAAAACTTCATCTGTTGCCCGCACCAATGAACAAATGTTTAATGTACATTATATCCTGTACACGCCCACTCTGTAGCCTCTCAAAGCACTTTGCAATTTTCTAGTATGTCAAAAGGTTGCTCCCACAACTCATATTTGATTTATTTAGACTCAAAACCAACTTAAATATTTGTTACAATGACTAGTTTTTGGACATGTTTGACTAGCCAGACATCTATTGGTTAGGGTATAGACTAGTCAGATTCAGCTAAACACAAAGTTAACATTTTTGTTACTTTAAAAACACGTACTGCACATTTTAGTTACAACTTTTTATCATTTTGTTTTGCTAATTGATCCAAACTCTTAGGCTAGTCAAATCCTTATAGAAACTAAGTTGAAAACTTTGACTTTCAAAGATAAAAACACTCTCTTTTGACAAAAACTTAGACTTAAAAACCATTCTAAAACTTTCCTAAAGTTTATTTTAGGAAAAAAGTGCAAATTTAACTCTACGTCTTATGAAAATATAAGTTAAACACAAGCATTTTGGAGTATTCAAAATGAACCACAACATTTGTAAAACGTTCAAAAGAAAATCTTGAATGAAAAAAATTAGACGAAGTTAAGCCTTTGTTCATTGCGCTCCACATCTGTGCTAACATAGTATGAATTGAATTTTTTATGAGTCATATTATGTCACGTGGCATAATGGACCCATATGTTAGAATTAGGTTTAAATAGTTTGATTTTTATTTTAAATTTTGAATAAAATATAATAAACCTAATTAACTTAACTTAATTACGATATACTCCAATTAGTCTAATTAACTTAATTATATCCTGACTTAAGTTAACTTATGTTTTCATACTGGATTGTTGACATATGTTCCTCTTTGCTGATGTTTATGTAATGATTTAAATTCCTTTTCCATTTCTTAAGTTTGTTGGAGATGGTGAGTTTATGCTTTAACAATTCTAGCTTTGGAGAAAGAACATATTATAACGGCTATGATTTTCTTTCTACACCTTGATCATAACCAACATCCCAAAATAAACAAAAAGTTGTAACAATTCTTACCCAAATTCACTTGAATTTTTAGGAATCAAAATATATGATACCTACTTCTTCCAAGCCTCTAACTAATTACCCAATTCTTGAGTGCCTTCCTTTTCCTCTTTGTTGGCACTCAATAGGTTAGATTGTTTTTTTAATTCCTTCAAACTTAATTTTTACATTTGAGAGAGATTTAGAGATTGCCCTTCACATAATGTGGTAAAAGAAGTAGAGGTCGTGGAGGGACATGGCTTTGAAGTTCTTCTGGGTTTGCTTGTTTTTGATATTGTCCCACTTTGATATTCGTTTGCTACTTATTCGATATTTGATAGTGTTTTTTTAATCTCTTTTTTTTTTATCTCTTTAGAGGGTTTTCAGGTGTTATTCTCTGCAATTTCATTTTTTCGTGGTTTTTGAACTTTACCCATGTCTCAACTTTTTGGATTTACTGGTATCTACTACTTCAATTAGTACTTATTTATATAAGGGAGTTCTTTTAGCAATTCTTATCTGAAGATCTGATTGGATCTTTGTAGTCTGTGGAATTTTAGTGGCTTTGAATCTTGTAGACTATATTTAAATCTATGTGTTTGGTTTATTCTTGAATTGGATCTCTCTCATAGAAGATCTAGAAGTTAAAGAGACATTTACTAGATTGTTTACTATAAAGTTGTTAGATATTGTTTGTTCTCCACTAACCACAAGGATGTAAACTCTATAATTCATCTTTGGTGCCATTTGTAGAGTGAGTTTCTTTACTTAGAAACAATCTATTACACAGATTAGCAAGTGTGAGCATATGAGATGTGTAAAGGCCTACTAGTGGTTATTAGATTTCTTTATTTTCTCGTCCGCTACTCTCTTTGTCGTTTATTCCTAGATTAGAAGCTTGAATTTGTCAAACCTTAAAGTTGGTCATTTGTTCTCTAAAACCCAAAGACACCTAGAATTTATATACAATCTTTAGAGCCATCATCACTCAATTCGTCCATATTCAGAATGTGACTTTGGGTAATGCACTGGTGGCTCTTATTTTAAACTTGAAATTGTTTGGAGTTTCCTATTTCTTGTGCCTGGCTTCTAGTTTCTTCTTGTGGCTTTCTTCCGGTGTTGTCTTTCTCTACTCCTATTGTTTTGGACAGGAGGTGCCTATTATTGGTTTAATTTGGAGCATCTAAGTATAGACTTGTTTATGATCATTTGTGCTTGTGATTTTTCACATCTGTTTATTGTGTGATATGTGCTTAATTGATTATGCATTATTCCATAACATTTAGTAATTATTGCTATAAAATGCTTAAGACATTCACTTTAATTCATATTTGATTTTAGGTACAATTCAAAAGCATAGGAAATAAAGTGAGTTGAAACCATATTCTTTGAGCCATCTTCTTAAGATTTGCACTCACTTGTTTTCATAGAGCAAGAACGAGAAGAGCAAGAGGAACACGAAAATGCATAAAATGAAGAGCATATGTTGAAAACATCAAGCATGATGAGTGCAGAAAATTGCTCACCACCACGACATAAAAGTTATAGGCATGACACTTAGTCACGCCCATGAATTTAACACCTAACACTTGAAAACCTATAGTTTTCACTATAAAAACAATATTGCAAAGGGAAAAAATAGATGAAATGTTGAAGAAACGTTTTGTGGAGTGAAGTCTTAGTTTTTTAAGGGAAGAAGGGGAAAACCTCTCATCCTTTAGAGACTTATAGAGGGATAAGCTTTCTGACACCGATTCGGAGGTGATATCGACGTCGAAGAACCCAGTTAAGCATCCTGTCTTTATATTTTTTGTTGTTTCTCTCTCTAGGAATAGTTTATATTATCCTATGCTCATGGATTTGGGTTTTCATATATGAATGATCATATTTTCATTATTGTTAGTTATTTATGTATGAACCCATTGCTAGAATCTTAAACACAATTCGTAATTATTGTGTTTGGATATTGCTAGAATCTTTAATATGACCCGTAATTGTTATGTTAAGATTCATTTGTAGCAACTAATAGCTTCGAATCATTACAGATACTATATGTAATTGTTGTGTAACCTAGGTTAAATGACCTAAGTGTATGTGGTTGTTGTCTTGATTAATATGTTTTCCTAACTCGCAATGTGCTTGTCCAATTAAATCTAAAGAGCTTATTCTAGGTTGTTCGATAACTAGGTTCACTTAAAGAGCTTGTTTTAATTGAACACGACCTAAAGGAAAATCAGGGTTAATAGAGCTTATCGTTAACCTAAGATTAATAATTGCTAGGTGAGATATGAGAACAACAATTCAATGAAGTATGTTTAATTATGTGTAGCCGAGATTGAACCGATGACTAGGTCCCTAACATATTCATCACTTTTCATCATTTTTAAATGTTTTCTTTACTTTGCTTTCATTAGTTTAGTTTCATTTTATTTCCTTATTTGAAAACCAACAAACCCCCTGTAACACCCCTTATATCGAACCTACAGTGGTAACCAATTTCCTGTACAAATAGTTATGGCATACATTTCTATTCATTTATAGGGACTCTCATCACACATCTTTCTGTTCATACATATACATATTACAAAATTTCATATAACTTAACATTATCATCTAAAAGTAGTAATACAACTTTACATTAATATGATAATCCAAAAGAAAACATACAATTTCCTTCCTTCATTTTATATACAATCATATTTAACTAATAGACACATTCCAAAGGTACTTTTTCTCCTAGCTGTTGGCCTTAGTCTCTGCAGATGTTCCCTGTGTCTTACTCTTATTACTTGGACCTACACGGATTAACACCCGTGTTAAGCTTGAAAGCTTAGTGGGGAAAATATTTAGTTTGGATGACCACTCACAACAGTCACCTGCTAAACACAAATTCATAAACATCACAACTCATATAAATAGAGATGACATACAAATATAAGGTTAGTGCTTATATTATGAAGATGCAAGATATATCTAATAGGTCTAGTGGGCCATAGGTCTCGATATTAGATTCTTTTTTAACCTATCAAGTACTTGAATTTTTAACATTTGATTTTAATTCCTTAAAGATAATATATAATGCCAGAAAGAGGTGTGAATGGTGAATAAGTCAATCATAACCTTGTGTTTAAGAAGAGGAAAAGATAAAGCATAACAAGGGTGATACTGTAAATTTGGCATTTGAATCCTTTAAATCCAAAGGGAATTATAGGTATCAAAATAAGAAGTAGAAAAGAATAAGAGTTTGAAGAAGGATATTGTTTACCTTAGAAAAGGAAATATGCAATAATAAACAAATAATGCACTAAAGATACAACAAACTACCAACCTTTGTTAACTGTAATAATGCTTACAAAGGTAAAATACTCCAATTAGATTAGTTGTAGTAATGTTGAATAAAGTAGTAAGGTGTCAACTATAAACTGTAGTTTAATTTTAGTTTCTAGAAGATGAAGTTAGATACACTTGAAATTTCAATAATAAAAAAAGGTCTCATTGTCCTTTAATTCTATAGTCATTGGTAAATTTTTTTGAATGATAATCTTTTTTATTTGGATTTGAAGGATCCCAGTAAATTAGTTATAAATGTTGAAAAATAGGAATTAAAAGGAGTTTAACCAAGGAAATTACATTCACTTTGTATTATAAGATGCTCGGTCATATTTTAAAGGAAATAGATAAGAGATTAATCAAGGATGAATCCTACATAATTTGGTTTATGATGATGTCAGTAGTACACATGTAGATTTTATTAGAGGTAAACTCATTAAAAGTAAGAAGAAAGGTGTCATTAGGAGTAGTGAAGTTTTAAAGATAATTCGTATAGGCATTAGTAGATCTTTGAACTCCATAATGATGGAAAAAGTTATTTGACTTTTATTAATGATTACTCTCAATATAGTTACTTGTACCTCATTATTCAATAAGTGGCCTTGTAAAAGTTCAAAATATTTAAGATTAGAGGTTAAGAAGCAACTTAATAAACCTATTAAGATTATCAGGTCAAACTGTGATAAAGAGAACATGGTAGAGATGAAGATTTGATTTATGAGAAGGGACCTTTTGCTTGGTTTCTAGAGCGTTGTGACATATTTGCATAGTACGACATGTTAGGTACACTTGAGCATAACGAAGTAATAGACATAATTGCACACTAGAGGGCATGATGGTGAGATCAAAGTTTCTTGAGTATACGTAGGGCGAGGCACAAAAGAAAACACTTTACATCCTAAAAACCATGTTCCTAGTAAGTTAGTCTTCAAAATTCTTTTTAAACTACAAACAGGCAAGAAGTCTAGTTTGAACTATTTGAGAATTTATTGTTATCCAATTAACATCAAGATTCATAGTACATTAGAGAAGAAGTTGAATCCTAAGATGACTCCTAAGATATTCATAGGTTATTTTGAAGGTTTGAAAAGTTTCATATTACTATAATTGTGGAGGTGTTAATTGTAAAGTTTTTTTAAAAGTGATCTAGTAGATATACCATTGAGAGTTAAAGCAATTAAGGAGCATAGGCTAGTAACATTACGTGCTCCTATAGTTCACGAGTTATTAGGGTACTTTGTAGATACGTGGTAGTGACTTGGATGCAACTTTAGCTTTTGATGTTAAAGATAGCATAAATACTATTGAACAAATTGTAGTGGATACTAACTTAATCTTATAGCATTGTTGAGATGTTCATAAAGATATAAGGGGCTTAAAACGGTTTTGATGTTTATATAGGTGAGATAAACAATATTTTAGTAGAAATTATGTATCCTCTTACATATAATAAAGTAATGAGGAGTGATTATGATAAATAGACGACAACTATTAATGAGGAGATATAGTATATAAGTGATAGTGTTTGAGAGTTATTTAATATTCCATATAAACTTAAAATCATTAGTCACAAGTGGGTGTTTAAGAATAAAATGTTAGAAAGTACCTAACTCACCCCCAAAAGCTAGCTCAAGAGGGGGAGGTTTGCATACTATTATAAACTTTTGAATGCCTTTGTAATTGTCCGATGTGGGATTCCTGACACCCCCTCAGTCCAGAGCAGGATTGGACATCTGATGGACATATTGGGCAAAGGGACATAACCGGGCACCGCCCCAAACCATCGAGACAAACTGTCTCTGGTACCATGTTAGATTTTTAATATGGGTAGAGTGTAGAGTCCACTAACAAGAATTAGGCTTAGATCAACCATTGTCCAAATAACTAGAACTAGTTATTTGGATAGTTGACCCTTACCACTTATAAACCCTTTAACATTTTCATGTCTAGGCAATATGGAATACTCTAACACTCCCCCTCAAGTGCAACTGGGGTTGGACATCCAGTTGTCACTTAAAATACCATGTTAGAAAGTGCCTAACTCACCTCCAAAAGCTAGCTCAAGAGCAGGAGGTTTGCACACTATTATAAACTCTTGAATGCCTTTGTAACTGTCCAATATGAGATTCCTGATATAAAAGAGAAATTAAATGTAGGGTTAAAAGAGTTAAAGCAAGGTTTGTGAATAAAAGGTAAACTCAAAGAAGGAATGAAATACATTGAGATTTTCTCACCAATCTCAACCAAGGACTTATGTAGAATCATTATGACTTTAAACATATTTTGATCTTAAGCTTCACCAGATAAATGTCAATATAAAATTTTTAAATAATGATCTAGTTGAGGAAGTATATATGCAACAATTCAAGGGTTTAAAGGTAAAGGAGAATGAGCAACAAGTTTGAAGATTAAGAAAGTCGATCTATGTATTAAAGAAGGCATAATGATAACAATCCTTAAAATTCCATGACATAATCACAGATTTAGCTTTCGATGAGAACAAGCTTAACTATGTGAAGAAAATATTTTGAAGAACTTTGAAATGAAAGATCTTAAGAGACATAGTTTGTTCTTTAAGTGGAGATCTATAGAAACATGTCTGAGAATGTTTTTGGCCTAAGAAGGCTTATGCCGGCTGAGTGTTAAATAAGTTCAAAGTGTAGGAATACAAACCTAGCATATTACTTATAATCAAAGTATTGTCTTTTGAAATGAGGGGGTGAAAGCATGAATAATTTACATCTCTTACAATAGTACAATTAGATGTTTGGTTTACTTAGAGGTTTGTACTAAGCTTGACATTGCCTTTATAGTTAATCTTCTTGTCAAGTATTTGACAAATCCTAGTTATGAGCATAGGGTTATAGAGAAGAAAGTATTGTGCTATATATGCAAGATCAAATATTATATGCTAATTTATATGCATAGACGACTAAAGATTATTAGATATGTTGTTGCTGACCTTGGTGTGTGTTTCAACAAAAAGAAAATTACTATTATATTAGATAGGGGAGTCGTGTCATATAAGGGCTCAAAGTAGTCTATTGAAAGGACTTCAACCATAAATATTGAGGGTTATATTTTTTTTAGAATAAGAGCTCATGCCACGGGCATGAAATCCTTTGTCTCCAAATTTGTGTGCCAATCTTGTCTTATAAGATCCAAGCTATCTATTTACATAAATAGATGGCTTGGATCTTATAGGACAGAGTTGGTACACAAATTTGGGGACAGAGGATCTGTCCCTCATGCCAAGTGGTTGAAGAACTTCATTAGAGGGCTTAGAATTATTATTTTAGTTTCTAGACATATCAAGATTCACTACGGTAACTCACATGGTGCCAAGTATGTTGAGCTTAAGTAATTTAACCGTTGATGATGGCGATGTATTTTATGAGTATATTGCCATAACAGGCATGCTAGCTGACCCCCTTAATTCAAGGGCCTAAGCTTATAAATTTTTATAGACATTTAGGCAATATGTGAATTATGTTGTCTTATGATATTTTGATGTAGGAGTTTGTGATTGTAACATCACATTTTGTTACAGTATTTGATATTAATTAAGTTATGACATTTGTAATTATTTATTATACTATTTTTTTAATTTTGTAGTTATTCCCAAAGGTGATTCTCTATCTTGCCCTCTAATCCAAATATCTTTAATACTCTTATACTATTCATTTCTCAATTCAATCAAGTGTATAGAGTGCTGTTGAATTCCTTTGAATATATGCAATTTGTTATATTAAACTATAGTATACGTCTGATGATCAGTAGTTTCAAATTTAAAAGGACAACCAGGATGCTAAATCAGTCATGTATACTCAATAGATTTGGCACGCTACCTCTCAAAAGACAATGTATACTTGCATTATAACTGTAAAATTATATTATATAGCTATAAATTTAATATTGTATGAGGTAACAAATCTGCAATGTGCCAAGCAAAATTTTCAGTCCAATTCCTATACACCATTATCAACAATCTGTTTTGTCTAGAACAGCCAGTGCTTCTTCTTTGGTTTCGATGGGATTGGCACATCTAAAGAGAAAACAAGCAACAGTTCGGGGATCAAAAGTTTATTATCCAATCAGTGGATCAATAAAATGTGCAATAAACCTTCCTGATATACCAACTTGTTTTACGAGAAACGCACCTCGGATTTCATATAATGAGTTGTAGTGAACCTCAGACCAGAAACTTAACCACAATTCTGTATCAATTAGCAGGCAGAAAAAGAAATCTGTAAGAGTTCTTGTCCTCGATGAATGCTTGAATACACGTAACTAACACCTTTTCCAACTTATACGACTATTACACTTCTTTGTATCTCGCCGCAAGTTAACAACTGTATTCACTGATGTGCAGAAAGCAGAAACTAAGCATCCTATTCCATGACAGTTGAGGGATATAACCAAAAATGATGGAACTACCAAGCCAATTTTTAGATAGAAGTGTCCAAATATGAAACACTTGGTAGGTGGTATCGTAGGTTTTATTATACTGGCTTGCATATCTGATACTGAAGTATAATATTAATATAAAGTTAGAAAAATCCTCACCACACTTTGGTGGCTGGTATAGGGGCGTGATTTCAATAAAGCAAGTATCTCTGAATGATGTCAGAAGGCATATCTTCGCTGCAAACTGCATACAAAGAAGCAAAAATGAATAGATCATCGACACACTACAATAGCACCATGATTTTAAGTGAAGATGGTAATTATAATCAAAGTATGTCATAAAAAATCCAAAAAGTGTATGATTTTTGCATAAAAATGCAAATCTAATCGAAGTATTTCAATTGGAATTAAAAAAAAATCCCAGAAGCGTATTGTTATGGTTCTTAGTCAAGGACATGTCCACGAAAATATCTAACAGTTTCTGTTATCTCAAATTCATATTGCAGTCATATCTGCCTTCAGCCATTCCCTAATTGCAGGATATATCAATTCTCGTGCTTCATCTATTAAGTAATTGAAGATTTCCCTTACTTCCCCATAATATCTGCTTGTATTATGTTTTGTTGTTTCTAATCCAAAAATGTTTCTATAGCCATGGTATCACAGTTGCAGTAGGAGGCTGCAACCACAATATGGAACAATGATGGACTAAGACTACTAATTTCCAAATTCTTCTCAATGCTGCGAGGCTACAACAGATGTTAATGACTTGGTTGTTATACTTTCT
>JANKYE010000010.1:14975562-14996551 GCA_032467995.1 Erythroxylum dillonii
CGAAAAGGAATGGGTGAGAATAAAACAAACCCATTAATTAGGGAGGACACTTGGCATTTCTAGGAAAAAGACAAAAACTTTGTATTAAACCCTACTAAAATGAATCTTTGACCCATTCAATTCCAATGACCCTAATTCCAAATCCAAAATAATATACCCAATATTATAGTGCCATTGGACAGCAATTTTCGATACCAAAAATCAACCGGTTCGCCACTTGGCGATTTTTTCGGTCCGGAAATTTTCTCCGGAAAATTCCAAAAAATTCCTAAAAAGCCCTTAAAATATAAAACAGACAATGGATCACTCAGAATAATTTTTCAAACACAAATATCACGTTATTCACAACCAAAATCCATTTAGGCCCAATTACCGGGAATGTCATGTATGCATGTACAGTTATTTTTTGTGTGCAAAATTTCACTATTCACAAATACCAGTATGCATGAACAATCCTAATTAATCCCAATCACTCTCATCCTATGCCAAATTACCATACTACCCTTCCCGTTGAGGGTGAGATGTTACAATTTCTTATTATCGATGAGACTATGTAAAAACCTAAAATGGTGACCAAGTTCATCTATAATCGTGCGTGGGTGTTGAATTTAATAAGAAAGGAATTTACCAATGGTAGGAATTTATTTTGTCCTGCTGTGACGAGATTCGCAACAAATTTCTTATCACTTCAATTTTTTATTACGATGAAGAAAGATTTAAAACTTGTTTACAAGTGATAAGTGGGTTGCATCTCAGCATGCTAGATTTAATGTTGGAGTGGAGGTTTCTATAATTATACTGGAAGATAGAGAATTTGGTATCAATGCCAATTTGTTATTCATATTTGTGAGCCTTTGGTGAGGGTACTTCACTTAGCTGATAGTGAAGCAAAAGCAATTATGGGATATTTTTATGATGTCATGGAAAGGTCCAAGGAAGCAATCAAGGCTAATATGAAACCTAGCCCTTCTTTGTATACATCGTATCTTGCAATCATCAATGAGAGATGGGAAAGACAACTTTCTTCTCCGTTGTTTGCAGCTGGAGTATTTTTGAATCCTGGTGTATATTTTAGACCGGATTTTACAAAGAAAGCTGAAGTTAGTAGAGGAATGTTATTCATTATTACAACAATTGTTGGTCATGAAATGATGCAAGAACTTTTAAGCTCACAAATAAAGCTTTATAAGCCATCTTCTATGGATTTTAGATTGCCAATTGCTATTTGACAAAGAACAAAACTTTTTCCAGGTATTAGTTATTTTTTTCTTATTTGTTGAAAATTAATTATCACTTTATTTTGTTTGTAACGTTACTTTTGTTATCTTACAATTTACAGTTTCTTAGTGGGATCAATTTGTAAATGGTGTTCTAGAATTGCAAAGGTTTGCAATTCAAATTTTAAGTCAATATATGAGTGCAATAGGCTATGAATAGAATTGGAACACGTTTGAATTTATCCATTCCAAGAAAAAGAATAGATTGGAGCATAAGAGATTGAATGACTTGGTATTCATTCGTTACTATTTTAAGCCTCGAGAAAGGTATGTTATTATCATTATTAATTTCGATATAATTTCTTATAATTTTCTAATAATTAAATTTTATTGCTTAGTAGGAGTCTTAATAGCACAAGTAGTTCAACAGATCCAATTTCTATTGATAATATCGATTTTTTGGCAGATTGGGTTTTTAAAGAATCAGATTTGATATAAGTGAATGACTTGGAAGATAATCTTGGTTGGAAAAACATTAACATGTCATTTGGTGCATTGAATTTGAATGATGATGATGATGAAACTCCCCTCAATTATGAGGATTTTGTACCAAATGATAACTGGGGTCAGTGTAGTTATAGCGGGTATGCTCCCATAAATGATTGAATGAAGTTCTAAGTTTTTGTTTTTCCTCTTCTTTAAATTTTACTTATATTTGATGTATATGTTAAATTACATATACATAGTGTAATTATAAATGTCTTTGTTACAGGTTTCACTTCTAGTTGGTTAGTTCTTCATCACGAACTTTTGTCAAAAATTGTAATAGTTTGAGAGTTAAGGATATTTATTATTCTTTTTATTAGATATTTTGATGTAATTATTATTTGTTATATAATGAATTCATAATATTTTAAATACTTTGTATTGTTTTTAATTTTATATTTGTATGATGATAATTATCTTTTTTCATATTAATTGTGATTATTATTATATGTAAAATATCTAAAAATTATTGTCATTTCATATTAATTGTAATTATTATTTATTATTATGATTTTTGGAAACAAGGTTGATGTAAACTTATAAAGTATATGGTACAACAGTACAATATGACAATGAATTATTTTGCAATTTCTAAAAAAATTCACGGACTATTTCATAAATTTAAAAAATTATTCAAATCAATACCCGATATAGACTGTTATCGATACATCACCGTACCATAACCCAATTTGATACTAAGTCCGGTATGGTATTAGCAACATTGTACTTTATCATAAAGAAAATTGTATTTTATTAAGCTATTATTGTTTATTATTTATACTAAGGTTGACTAGGATGGCCACTAATGGTTGGCCACAAGGCATTTTCGTATAACTTATAACCATAAATTGTGTTTAAAATTAGATAAATTAATTTTTAATTCAACTTTAATTCTCTAATTAAACAATTTATATCCATAAATCAATATTCACATCTAGCATTCATCATAACTATCCAAGTATTTAAGAATATTAAGCCAGATTTGATTAACTTTTTTATGTATGATTTTTATAGATATTTCAATCTTTTCATCACACAATATTCTAATCAAAACATAAAATTAATGTCTATTATATTTGAGTCCAATAATAATATTTTTCCACTATTAATAATTGATTTTATAAGTGATATTTGAAAACTATCAAAGCATCATTTTTACTTTTGTCCCCAATCAATACTCAATGAGAATAAAATAACATTTTTCATAATTATTTTAGAGTGAAAAATCTTATTTTGAAGATTCAACTATTTCTATATATTTCATAATATACATTACAAGAAAAATAGGATTTAGCGAAAAAAATTACCGACGGAGAATAAAGATTTACGTCAGGAGACGAATTTGACGATGAAAATTGCCGACAGAAAGAGTCATCGGAGAAACAGTCGTAGGTAAATTTTGGTGACGGATATTATGAATTCGTCGGTAAATTTAGCGACAAAATTTTGTATTTCTATTGGTCAAATTAGGTAAATTTACCAACAGATTTATAATATTCCATCGCTAAATTTACGATGGATTCCTAATATTTCATCGGTGATTTTGCCGACAGTAAATTGTAAGTCTATCACTAAATTTTCTAATGGACATATAACATTCCATAGCTAAATTTTTACTGACAGAATATTGTAATTCCATTGGAAAATATAGCTATGATAAATTTCAACCGCCATTTCTCACTGCTTACCCGAGTTTTCTGTTGATAATGTTTTAATTTTGTGTACATTTAATTTTTGTAAATAATATAACATTGATTGATAAATATAAAATAAACATTATCCTGATTGGTAATATAATAAAAGTATTATAATGTACACAAAATAAGTATCTTGCAAATAACTGTAAATTAAGAATTCATACAAAAGCTTAAGAGGATCAGACTATCAAATACATTCACTTATCCAGCCTAAGTTATTCAGGTGGTAAAGGCGAATGCTCTGACTGTTGTGATGAGGTCTTGTCCCTCCCCTTCAACTCATCCACCTCATTGCAGAGATCGGTTATGCACTCCATCAACCTCTCTACTGTGCTCTCAAGCTGAACAACTCTCTTATTTGATGCGGACCGCCTACTAGATCCGACTGTAGAGGATGTGGAAGATTGTGAATACCATGTGTTTATAAATAAACCTAAGCCGAATATCCTTCCACGATGAACCTTACCACCCACTGCATCAAGATATGCCTGACTCTTATCAACAATTTCAGAGTTATGAGATTGTCGTTCGATGCTTTCTTATATTTGATCCTATTATTATAATTGTTTATGTTAATAAGTGATAATTTTTTAGAATTAATATTAAAGTATAGATTTTACATACATAAAGTTGTATGCATCAGGTATTAACGAAGGTTACATCATCATGCCTATTGATGTGAGTGTGCAAAAGAAGTTGGCATTGTGTAGGCTTATTGCCCATTACTTTTCCTGTATCAGAATAAATTATTATAAGTGAACTAGAATTTATAAAAATTTTGGCTGAGTTTCCTCTTTTTTATGATATTTACTCCCATTAGACAAAAAAATTAACTCAACAACACGAACATTAATGGCACCAGGCATTAATAACATTATTATTCTCTATAATACACATTTATTTTCATTCTAAATTTCATACGTCAAATTACATTAAAATCAAATTTCATACATCAAAGTACAAAAATCATAATATAAGTGTAAGGTCTTGGTACTTATAAGTTTTTGTGCATGCTCTTGGTGGGTCAAAGATCCTCTAGGGTGTATGAGTAGACTCTCTTTGTTGGCAGAATTGCACTCTGAAATGGGCATTGCCTCGGGTGATGCCCAATACTACTGCTAATGACTCCATATTTCTTCAAGTATATATGGTGATTGTACACCATTTTTGTGTATCAAACCAAGAAAGTCTCTATACTGTGTATGAGCCTGCATTTTCCATACATTATAAATTACATAATCAAATATTAAATCCCAAAAGAATTCCTTTTGAAAAAAAGAAAAACATACCGTAAATACTTATAAACGATAATATTTATCTAATCAATGTATAAAA
This sequence comes from Erythroxylum dillonii, assembly GCA_032467995.1. NCBI lineage: Eukaryota > Viridiplantae > Streptophyta > Magnoliopsida > Malpighiales > Erythroxylaceae > Erythroxylum > Erythroxylum dillonii. The sequence goes on from JANKYE010000010.1 coordinate 14,980,358, forward strand.
TTAGATAAAATAAAAAAGATTAAATAATATATTTTTTGTACCTCAAACTCCTGATAATAAAAATCCTTTGTCACATAAGAGACATTCTTCCATTTATAACCCTCAATATCTATCCTCTCCTTGAACCTGGATGAGATATTTCTGGATCACGTTTCAATTAGAACCAACCTAATATATAAACATTTTCAGATCATTTTCAAATTAAAACATATAAATTAAGTATAAACTTATGGTGTTATCATACATGGATTATAAAATTTTTAGAACTTCACTCACAGATTGTTGATAATTGTGATGTAAGTTCTTCCATAAACTCCCTTAGCTCTAGGCTGGAGGCCACCTCTGTCATCTGTAACGCTTACCCCTGATATGTCTATTGGTGTAAGGGTGGTGGATGTTGTAAGGCTGGTGGATGGTATAGCATGGCTGCTAAATGGTATAACACTAGCTACAAAAGGTTACTGTATAGGGACTGTAAGTCGAGAAGATGATGTCTCATCTGGATGTGCAGTAGCTGGACGTACAACGCCTAATTCTATAGCATCGACAGAATGTGATACTTTACTTGGAAATCGTGGTAACCTAAACCTTAACTGCAACAAATCCTGTTTTCTCTTTTATGACATTTTTCAACCTAAAATTCATGAAACACATATAAGATTATATTGTTGATGAAATAATAGATTTGTTCATATAATATTTTATTACAAACACAAATTAATCGCTATCATCATTTAATTGTAAATCAAAATCATCATCTTCTTCTTTTTCTGAAGAATTAGAATCAAACTTAGGCTCCTCTTCAAATTTCTCACCCTCTTTATCCTCTTTAGATGAAATTTCAACATATTCATTATTTGGATCATTCAAAGGTTCATTCTCGTCATATGTTACACGTGAATTTATTTCATAAACATCTTCCTGAAACGTTTTACTTTCAATTCTCTTATTTTCTTCTTTTCCATGTAATTCAAAAAACCTCGATATTTTACTTTGTAATCGACCATCTAATTTGACTTATTTAGTTGTAAGCTGGGAAAAGGGATATAATATACCTAGATCGCTTGCATCGCCAACACAAAAGGTTCAAATTGCCTAAATCTTCTTCGGTGGTTAATTTCAACTAGATTGTATCAACTGTGCACTTTTGTTCCAATATTAGGAGTTAGATCAAACTAGTCACACTTCAATATCACACTTCATTTTATTGGCAATGCAGGGTAATTAATTTCAAGTATCTCAATAATTTTACCATAATAATCTATCAATTCTCCCTGTATGCAAACCCCACTATTTATTATTGCCATGTTATGACCATGATATTTTGTATGAAATTTGTATCCACTAATAAAATACACCATATATGATTTAAAAATTTGCAAAGGTCCTTTAGCAAGATCACATATGAGCTTGTTATCTATTGGATTTTCTGAGGCCTGCACTAAAACAATCATATTAAATAGTATAATGCCAATTAAACACTTTGATATGATAATTCAACCATTTCAATTATTGCAAGTGAAAATTTACATATTTCTTGAACCATCAAGGAAAGTGTCTTCCAACTTCTTTATTGATATCATCTTGTGTTGTTACAGGCATTAGCTCGAGTAACAATTCCTCGTATAATCTAAAAGGATTATTATGTATTTTAGTTGTGAACAACGCTCACTTTGAAAACTTAAATAATCAATTTCAAAATCAACTTAAACTTACTGCACGAAAGGTTGAACCTCTTGACAATTCAATAAAATGTAACCATGGATAGCCTATATTTCTTCTTCTGATAATATTCTTCTTATTGAACGTCCATATGTTCGTCCTGGATATGTAAAAATGGATAAGTTACTATCAATATCACTCGTTTCGACCTCATTGTCATTACAAGGAACTTTTCTTTCTCTTGTGTGCACATGTGACTCGAAATAATATGAACAAAATTTACTTGCTTCGTTCACTAAATAAGTATTACATATCAAACCTTCAAATCTAGCCTTATTTTTGACATTTTTCTTCAAGTGATGTAAAAACCTACATTACAAATAGGGTTATTACAATTATGTGATTAAAACATGTTATATATTTTTTAAATATTAACTATAATTACTTCTCAAATGGATACATCCATCGATATTGAACTGGACTAACAAGTTTAGCCTCGTGTGCTAAACGTATGGGTAGATGCTCCATACAATCAAAGAAACTTAGGGAAAATACCTTCCAATTTGTATACGATAACTGGAATTTCTCTTTCTGATTTTTCCATTCATCCAACTTTATATCAGATGATGTTAAGCTTTTGAAAAACAAACTTAATTTTGTTATAGCTTCCCAAACCTTATTCGGTAGTAACTCCCGAAATGCAATTGGAATTAGCCTTTTCATAAACACACGATAATTATGACATTTCATCCCAAATAATTTGCACTTCCTCATGCCTACACACCTTGCCAAGTTTGAAACATAACCATGGGGAAACTTTAGACTTTTTAACCATTCACATAAAATTTCCTTTTATTTTTTTTCCAAAGTTTAAAAGGCTTTTAGGTATTTACTGGTGCAAAGATCTTTATCTAACTCATTCCTTCTACAAAAAAGGTTCAAACCAGCTCATGATTTTGCATTGTCCTTTGTCCTCCCTTCAATGTTCATTATGATGTTGAACAAATTGTCAAAAATATTTTTCTCAATATGCATCATATCTAGATTATGACGTATCAAATTAGTTTTCCAAAATGGTAAATCCCAAAAGATACTTCATTTTCTCTAACAAAATGTTTTACTAATGCTTCTATTCACTTCTTCAACTTCAAGTTTTGTAACTTTCAGCAACCCTAATTTATCAATCTCCTACAATATCTCTTCACCAGCTTTGCGAGGGGGAGAAGGTGTTTGCACCATCCTATTCTTAGTGAACTTTTGTTTATTGTGTCTAAATAGATGATTTGGAGGAAGAAATTTCCTATGGTTGTCAAACCAAGATGTTTTGGCCCCGTTAAGAAGATAAAATGCATCAAATTCATTGGAACAATATGGACAAGCCAATTCCCCTACTGTGCTCCATCCAGACAACATAATATACATAGGAAAATCACCAATAGTTCACATCAAAGCTACTCTCAATAAAAAAAATTTGTTTAAGAGACACATCATATGTCTCCACAACAAATTCCCAAAGATGATGCAATTCAAATACTACTTGTAAGAATACATTAATTTTATGCTTTGGATTCCTAAACCCTGGCACAATCACTATCAAGAACATATATGCCTCATTTATACACATCCATAGAGGCAAATTATAAGGAGTAATTATGATTGGCCATGATGAATATTGTTAGCCAGATTAACTAAAAGGTTGGAATCCATCTGTCAACAATCCCAACCTAACTTTTCAACTTTCAGCTGCAAACTCATAATGGGTGTTATTGAAATGTTCCCATACAAGTGTATCCGATGGATGGCTCTTTATTCCATCTTCCTGTTTATGTTCATTATGTCATCTCATGTAAGATGCAGTAACATCAAAGGTATATAGTCTTTAAAGTCTTAGAGTTAGCGAGAAATAATACGTCCCCTTCCACGATGCTAATTTTTGTTTCATAGTACGCTTTCTAGGTTTGAACTTAGATTAATCACAAAATTTGCACTATTGTAATTCCACATGATCTGCCCAAAACAACATACATCCAAAGTTGCAACAATCAATTTTTTCAATTGGCAAACCAAGACCCCTAATAAGTTTCTTCATATTGTAAAAATTATCAACCATTGTATGATCAAAGGTAATAATTCATTACACCAAGCAAGAATTTTATCAAAAGTTCAATAAGAAATATGTCCTTAAGACTTTGTGTTCAATATTCAAGAAATTGAAGATAATTAAGTCATCGTCTTACAATTTGGCCATAATTCTTGGTCATCTGATTTTAGAAAGTAAAAAAGAAAATTGCATATTGGTTTAGCTCTTCTTCAATGTTTTCTATATTTGTCTTAAAGGTATAACCGACTGCATCATAAACCATTTGGAGGTAAGTATTTTTAGTTGCACCCATATTATTTGTTATAAATCCAATCCCCCTTCAAAACCATCCATATTTATTGACGGGTTTACTTCATTACCCCCCCCTAAAGTGCTACAAATTAATGACTTCCCATGTCATTTCCACTCTAAATGATTTGGAACAAGCCCTTTTCTTAACAAATGGAGATTCACTTCATCAATAGGAAGAAAACGAATATATTTGCACTTTTTATATGGACATTGACCGCACATCGTTACGCTAATCAAAATAAAATAACTAGACCTACTATTATAGCAGTGGTGAGTTTAGGTCGATCCCACATAGAGTGTGTGTAAAGTTTATGAAATGAAATTAACCAGTGTTTAGATTTAACAGGGGGTTTTGGATTTTTGAAAGAAGAAAATAAAATGAAAATAACTAACCTAATGAAAACAAATTAAAGAAAACATGCGAAAAATTATAAAAGTGGGGAATTCGATAGGGACTCAATTATTTGGTTCAATCTCGGCCTACACCCTAATTAAGCGTATTTCATTAATTTGTTGTTCTGAAACCTCTCCTAGCAACTATTAATTGTTAGTTACTAATTAACCAGAGTTTTTCCTTAGGTTTTGTTTAATAAAGATACAATCGTTAATTAAACCTAACCACCAAATGACCTAAGATACGATCTCTAGATTTAAGTAGGCAGTAGTATTACGAATTAGGAAAATCGATTAATCAAGGCAACATCTACATATGATGCGTCATTTAACCTAGGTCATGTTATCCTTAATGATTACGAATCATTAGCTACTACACATGAATTTCAGCATAACAATTACGGATTATATCGAAATTCTAGCAACGGGTTTGCAATTAAACGATTCAATGAATGCATTAAAATCATCTTTTCACAATACCCATGGGTTCATACACAAATAACTGAAAAATAACGAAAATCCGATTATAGATACACAATACCCAAATCAATTAACATAGGATAACACAATCAATTTCTAATGAGAGAAAGAAATAACAACATGATTAAAAACATACTTAACCTGAGTCGTAGACGTCGATGTCACCTCCGAACCGACATCGAAACGTCTAAACCTTCATAGGTCTTTCTCAAAAAAATGCTTCAGCCCCATGTTGTAGCCCCACCGAAGACCTCTTCGGTACGCAGCCCTCTCTTCTGCCGCCCCTCTCCTCTCATTGTCCTCGTCTGCGCTTAACACAGTCCACTACACTAAACGCAGCTCTCACTGTTCCTTCCTACGTTGTAGCTTAAAGTGACAAATTAAGGTTGGGGGTTTATGGTCCACGAATACTATTAACTTAAAACCTCGCAGGCCTCCCTATTGTTCTATTTCACGATGCGTTTAACACATCTGTCTACATTTAACACATCTGTCTGCATTAAACGCAGCTGCTGTCTATGTTTAATGTAACTGTCTATATTTCACACAAAAATTCAGACGCTTCTACCTTTTCCTCCTGTACTGCGTTTTCTTCATCTTGCGCTGTCGTTTTTTGTCTCTTTTTCCAGCTGTTTGCTTTTAAAATTTTCTTCTTCTTTGTGTTCCATTTTTCTTATATTTTAAGTTTCTTCTTATTGCTCTATTAAGACAAGTAAAAATTGATCTTTAGAAAATAACCCAAATTCTGTACTTTCGACTCACTTTAATTTATTTGCTTCCAAATTGTACCTAAATTCATATATGAATTAAAGTGAGTATTTTAAGCATTTTCATGTCAATAATCGCTAAGTATTATGGAATAATTTCATAATCAATTAAGCATCAATCAATTTCCCTCACACTTAGCTTTTGGTCATCTTCGAGCAAAACATTAAAATTAAGCTCAAAGAACCCAAAACATTAACTCTCCCATATGTTCCAATAATACATAATCATAAACAAAGATGAGTGACTACCAAAAATCATAGCAAGATATCAACATTCTAAGCTTTTACTCATGATCAATCAACATTCAAAATCTTTAAAAACTGAGCAATCTAATGGTAGACTCAGAAATTTGTTTAACTAAAATATATCCACGGGTACACTCAACATCATTTATGATCATGACAATCCATAACTTTGCATATCATTTCATTTCTCTACCACTAATGTTCACATGCAAAATCACGAATAAAAGGACTTTTTAGGGTTGTAATATGAGCAAAAGTAAGGTAAGATGTATTTGGGTCAAGTAGCATGAAAGTCATCAAAGCTAGTGAAACAAGGCAACACTCATCAAAAACTAAGTACCGTCAGCTATGACGAATGCAACATTTATATTTCACAACCCCATTCAGCTCTCATATACAATCTACATGAAGCATATACCAATCCAAAGGAATCACTCATAGAATTTATGCCAACAATACATTTAAATCACAAGAGTGAACCTTCCAAGCCAACATCTACCTCATATTCAACATACTTAAATAAAACATTCATTACAACTCTAGGAAGATGCATTAACCATAAACAACTTTTCAACACAAATGCAATTCCTCTTTGATACATTTATTCTAAACATTTTTTCATCTTTTTTTCTTCTTTCTTTCTTTTTCATTTTCTTTTCTTTCTTTCTTTTCCTTATACAAATTAAAATAAACTATATCAACATGGGAATTTCAATAATAAGACATAATAAAGCATCCCAACATTAATCAACCCACACATATGTACACCCCCACACTTACAATTTTGTACATCCACAAACTCACCAATCACAAATGTTCCACTAGCTTTATGGCTTGGGTAGGACATTTGGTTAAGTATAGAGCATGTAATATAGTTGATACAAAAAGAAAGGCCAAAGCTCAAAGAGGTTTATCAAGAGAAAAATCATGTCAATAGGATAGGTTATTTGGCTAATGTAGTTTATGAAAAATAAAGAATGCCTAATCATGTCCATGTTAATGCATGTGATAAAAATATGGTATCGAATAAAAATTTAATGCAAAATCAAGATGTACATGTCATGAAAGTCACACATTATCAAAAGGCAATAAGACTGATATGAATGTGTCGGTCAAATAAGGCTCAAAATCTCACCAGCTTTGTCTACCATTAGTCACTACTCTTCTAAAGATAATGCATATCGACAAATCATAAGAGAAAAAGTACATGCTAAAGTTGCTATGAAATTCTCTAATCAATTTACACTCTAATCATGATTATATAATCCCAGAAGCAATAGAAAACGAGAAAATGTTTGTTTCATTTGTCTTATTCTTTCTCGCATTTTGATTGAAAAATTAAAAACAAGTAAAGCAAACAAATTCAAAAACACACATGCATATAAAAAGTAATGCAGAAATGTAAAGGAAAAGAAATTTACTTCTCTTGTGTTGCCTCTTAAGAAGCACCTTCGTTTAGGGTCGTTGGCTTGACTCCTTGTTTCCTCCTCACGTGGCAAAATTGTGATCTTTAGATGTCACATGCGGCTCCTCCACGAGAGGTAGCTCCAGATAGGGCCTTAGTTGATCATCATCCTCATTTAGCATCTTCCCTATCTTCAGATTCTCAATCCCAACTGAGTCCATACATTCTAGAAATATTTTGAACGTCTCTTCACCTTTTTCTTCATCATTTAATTCCTCCAATCTGTTATGTAAAGGTAAAGAGTTAGTCTAAAAAATAATCATGGACTCAGTACTTACCTCCGAGTTAAAAGATGTGTCCCTTTCGGCTTTGAGCTCATTCTCAACTTCTTCGACACAAGCAATTCGTTGAGGGTTGATCTCAAAATTCTCAAGCTCCTCATCACTTTGTAAAGTTTCAGCACAAACTTCCATTGGGTATACCTCGGGTTAATACGACTGCTCCTGTTCGCTTTGCGATTCTAGGCGACTGAGCCTTACTGCCATCTGACCAATTTGGTGTTCCATGCTCTATTAGCTTGCTTTTGTCTCCTGTCAGAATTCTTGCAACTGCTGCTGCATATTTTGTTGTAATTATTGCATATCCTGTTGAAATTGCAAATTGTTAATAGCAAGACCTTAATACATTCTTCTAAAGATGCACCTGAATCGTGTTGGCTCTTCGAATCTTGAACGTTAGACCAAGTGTTTTTTTGGAAATTGCCCTCCATCCTTCTGGAATTGTAGAGTATTATGCTACAATTGCAAAGTATTAGTGTTCACAATATTAATAAACTCTTCCAGAGATGGACCGGAGTCTTGATAGGAAGCTTCTGGTCTGTATGAGAATTGTTGTGCATCCTGCAAATTATCATGGAAGTAATTCTAATGATTATCCCAACCATAAAAAAAGTTAGGTTAATCAATCCAAACATTGTTATAGGATTGAGAATATGAGTTACAAAAGAAATTACTTATGTCCATATTGAAAAAAAAATCAAACACAAAACAACAAAAATGAAAAGAACACAAAATAGCAGAAAAGAAATCAATTACGAACAAATATATACAAAACACCAATTAAATTACAAACAAAAAATAAAAAACTGCACTCCCCGGTAACGATGCCAAAATTGACCGCGTGTCATTATACTAGTCAAAATAAAATAACTAGACCTACTATTATAGCAGTGGTAAGTCTAGGTCTATCCCACAAAGAGTGTGTATAAAGTTTATGAAATAAAATTAACCTGTGTTTAGATTTAATAGGAGGTTTTGGATTTTTGAATGAAGAAAATAAAATGAAACTAACTAACCTAATGAAAACAAATTAAAGAAAACATGCGAAAAATGATAAAAGTGGAGAATTAGCTAAAGACCTGGTTCTTTAGCTCAATTTCGGCCTGCACCCTAATTAAGCATATTTCATTAATTTGTTGTTCTCAAACCTCTCCTAGCAACTATTAATCGTGAGTTAATAATTAACCCGAGTTTTCTCTTAGGTTTTGTTTAATCAATATACGATCGTTAATTAAACCTAACCACCGAATAACCTAGGATACAATCTCTAGATGTAATTAGGTAGTAGCATTACGAATTAGGAAAACCGATTAATCAAGCCAATAACCACATACGATGCATCATTTAACCTAGGTCATGTTATCCCCTAATGATTACGAATCATTAGTCACTACACATAAATTTCAATATCACAATTACGGATTATATCAAAATTCTAGCAACGGGTTTGCAATTACATGATTTAATGAATGCATTAAAATCATCTTTGCACAATCCCCAATAGGTTCATACACAAATAACTGAACAATAAAGAAAATCTGATTATCCATACACAATACCCAAATCAATTAACATAGGATATCAAAATAAATTTCTAATGAGAGAAAGAAACATCAAAATGATTAAAAAATACTTAACCCGAGTCATCAACGTCAACGTCATCTCCGAACTGGCATCGGGATGTCTAGCCCTTCATGGATCTTTCTTGGAAAACGCTTCAGCCCTTATGTTGTAGCCACACCGAAGACCTCTTCGGTACATAGCCCTCTCTTTTGTCGCTCCTCTCCTCTCACTATCCTCATCTGCTTTTAATGCAGTCCACTATGCTAAATGCAGCTCACGCAACTCTCACTGTTCCTTCCTATGCTATGGCTTGAAGTGACAAATTAAGGTTGGGGGTTTATGGTCCATGGATACTATTCACTTAAAACCTCGCAGGCCTCACTTCTATTCTATTCCACGCTGAAATTAACGTAAATGTTTGCGTTAAACGCAGCTGCTGTCTATGTTTAACGCAGCTATCTGCATTTCACACAAAAATGCAAACGCAAACGCTTCTGCCTTGTCCTCCTGCATTGCGTTTTCTTCATCTTGCGCTATTGTTTTTTGTCTCTTTTTCCAACTGCTTGCTTTTAAATTTTTCTTCTTCTTTGTGTTTCATTTTTCTTGTCTTTTAATTTTCTTCTTATTGCTCCATGAAGACAAGTAAATTTTGATCTTCAGAAAATAACCTAAAAGCAATACTTTCAACTCACTTTAATTTATTTGCTTCTAAATTGTACCTAAAATCGTTTATGAATTAAAGAGAGTATCTTAAGCATTTTCATGTCAATAATCGCTACGTATTATGGAATAATTTCATAATCAATTAAGCACCAGTCAGACATCTAATATTTGAACCATCCCTATGTGCATGTTAAGAACATGAATAGTGAATAAAAGCTTCAACTCCCGCAACAAACTCAAGATTAATGAAACCATCGGGTGTTAATTGTCTATACATCCAAGATCTATTAACATTACTCATTTCGACAAAACTGTTATTTAAAAAAGTGACGGTAGTAAGATATAATAATCATTACAGTAGTAGCCATATTAATCTTATAGAACATTTAATCTTTACTTTACACGTTAATAGATCCTTCATTTTCCCTAAGTTTTTACAAGTCTCTAACCATTTCCCCTCCAAATTGAAATCAACCTATCTTACCGTATGATTTCACAATTAAATAACTCAATCACAACCAATTCCACCTTAGTGATTAGACAATAAACTCAATCACAACCAATTCCACCTTAGTGATTAGAAAATCAACACATTCTAAGTCATAAGAACCATTTAATTATAGAAGAATTTTTTTATGAAAGATAAGGCTTTCGTCTTTATAATCCTTAATATATCTTAATACCGTATAAGCAACCTATAAATGCACTATACTTGACTTATCGATATATTGACTTAATTGATGGACAACATATGTGATAAAAGCAATTTGCCAACCAATATCTTGTAAGAAGTGACATTAAGCAGTGAACAAAGCACCTATATATTATTTTTCAAACTTTATATTAAAATAAAAATGTGGAAATTGGTTTATAATAAATAAAATTAGTGGAAATTAAAAAAGCACTATGGTGACTCTTAGGCTCGTGAAATTTTTCATTGATAAGCTTTATGGGAGTTACATCACAAGTTTCCAACCTATACCATTCTAGGGGTTATTATACAAAGAATTTTCTTGTCATTTATGTGAATTTCTTATGTTAATACTAAGTTTGATTTAATCGCCTACAAGTTTATTTACAAAGTTTGATTTTAAACAAGTATTATGGTATGTGGCATTGTTACACTAGATGAATCGAGAAAGCAAGTTCTTGCTATGACTCCTAGACTCGTGGAATTTTTCACCGATAAGCCTCATGGGAGTTGCATCACGAATTTCTAGCCTATATACCATCTTAGGGTTTTATTATGTAAAGAATTGTCATGGCAATTATGTGAATTTCTTATGTTAATACTAATTTTGAATTAATCACCTATAAGTTTAAGTCTTTATGTTTCAATTTAAACATTGCCCAAACATAAATTCTTAGATTATTAAACCCTAGCTTAAAATCTCATCAACCATTATTATATGTAAAATTGCAAAGAACAACACAAAATAGATCACATTGTAGACATTACTTAGTTGAACGACTTACCTTAGTAGACAAACAATCACAACTACAAAGAAGACAAATGAGATTGGCCAATTATCGATGCTCTTGAACACAGAACACGACCTGCAAGAAAGATAATAAACACAAATATAAAAATTAAGGACCATACCATTGGAAAAGCCAATCTAATCACTAACCTATGAGATGTAGATGAATGAATTACATGAAAAAGAGCTTACTTCAACAAGAAGAGGTGTGATTTTTAAAATCTCTAAGGAGGAGGAAAACTGTATATAAGACCTATCTAAGTGAGAGTGATGAGGATGATATAAATGTAATCACAAAGAAATTTCCGAAATTATTAAAGATTAAGAGAGAAAAGTAATTAAATAAGAAGAAGAAAGCATTTAAAGGCTTAATAAGATGACATTATTATTTCTTAAAGTCATGAAGCAAAAAATATTATGCAAAGTATGTGCTTTATATCCAATAATAATAAGCTACCCCATTGCTAAAGCTTTTGTGATGATAATAATAATTATGATACTAATCTTTCATATGATGAGTTAGTTGAATGCCTAGAGGCTATAAGCATAAAAATGAAGAAAATATCTTCCAAGTATAAAGAAGCTCAAAAACTTTTTGATGCATATTGATTGAGATGAGCAATTGAAACATTATATATATGACCTTATATAATCTAAGAGTGTGGTTGTTGGCAGTGAAAATGAGCATGATTATTACATGAGAATGAGATATTAAAAAAGGAGAAATATCCTTAAAGCATCATTTTATGATTTCAATTTAGTAGATGAAAAACTATAATGTATCTTATGTCCCAAAAAAACTTAAATGGTAAGCATTTAATTGATTAAACTTATAGAAGTACATCATCTAATGATAAGAAAATTTTTTGTAATAAAAATAATGTGCATATTGTTAATCCATTGCCTATGTCATCATATGAGCATATGGACTCTAATTATAGGCATAGAAACTTCAATGCTTCTGTATCATCTTCTATATCCAAAGCTAAAAAGAAATTCCATGTATATATGTATGGTTCATAACCTAAACCTAGAAGACATGATTCCTATGGTAAAAATATGCAAAATTTTCATGTAAGGACACACCACAAGAGCACGTAACACTTCTGCATTCATATAGGGGCAAAGGCATGGGTAGGTGAATTCCTCAAATTCATGAACACCTATAGGAGAATAAAAGTTAATTTGTAACAAATGTAAGGTTATATTGTCCATGGAAACATTAAAAAAACCAAATGAATTTTAGTGGACTGAAGAGTGTCAGTTATCTAATAAGTCCATTATTGTTATCGACCCTAAGATAAATTATTATAATCTACATAGCCGTTTTGGATACTTCCTTTAGCTCCGTTTGACTAGGGAGAAAGGAAACAATTAAAAGCTTATATATTATGTAAGCAAGATACTATAAATCCTAAATTAAGTTGAAGTATCTAAAATATGAGAAAGTAGCTTATTCACACCAATAAGGTAACTACTTCACAAAACAAATGTATCAGAAAGACTAGTAAAATGGTCAATCAATCTTAAAGAGTTTGATCTTAGGTAAATACCAAAAAATTATTTAAAATTCCAAGTCATAGTAAATTTTGCACTTAAAATATTAACACTATTTTAAGAAAAATACGAAACCATTGAAAATGAAAAACTAACATGGAAAATGTACATAAATAGGACCATATGAGATGGGGTTAGTATATAGGAATATATTTGGAATTACAATACAATATATAGTATCACACCAATATAAAATATCTAATAATGATGAGAAGTATAAGTTATTGCTATTTATGTTATAATTAGCCTCTGAATTATAGATCAAGTCCATAACAATAAGTTTAGACTAATCTCATGGTAAAAGAAGTTAAGCAGGAAAAGTATCAAGAGAAGTTTGTACAGATAAAAGAATATATATATAGACACACACACACACACATACAAATATTGAGTCACCTTGATAACAAAATTTCAAGCTAACTATTTACCCAAATTAGGAATAATAGCGGTATTGTGTCAAAAGGAAAATTTTTACAAAAAATAGACAAAACTAATGTCAACTCAAAAAAATCAAGTAGGTATTACTAAGGAAAATGAAACATATTAGACATATCCATTCAAAAACTATCTATAAGAGGGAAAATTGTTATATGATTGAAAACAGGTGAAGAAGTCGTCAGAATAGGCTCCATGGTATTTAGTTATATACTTCTAACTTTTTAGGAGATCTTTTACCTTGTTACGTATAAGATTTATTCAAAAAGAGGAACTAAGACATGTTCTTACATTAATACTTAGAAGAGCCTGTAGAGTGTGCATTATGGAGAATTATCCTTTGAATATAAAATTTTAAAACATAGGTGCTTTTGGTTTATAATTTGGAAGGATGTTCAAGAATTTGCAGAAAGAAAAAGAAAAATGTCGTAGTTATTTTAATCTGCATCAGTCGCATATGGTTTATTATACTACATTATATAATGTTATCCCCTTCACTCATTAGGAAATGGAAGCCTTTGGATCAGTTCAAGCTTATATACAACAACTCAAATTCCTCATGGTTGTGGACATTGATTACTTTACAACGAGGTTGAAGCTAAACCATTATCCAATATGATAGAAAAATATGTAGAAAGTTTCTTAATATACAAGTATGAAATCCTATAAACATTATAAACATTCCAGATTACAAATTATGTCTATCGTCCTCTTATAGAACTTTCATCGAACACTTAGTACTCTATTGAAAAACAACACTACTTTGGTACACTATTTCAAAACTACACTACTTTATTTCAAAACTATTAATTATGATGTATTATTCACCAACACAACCACACAAAAATGACTCATTAATAACCCAAATAAATGTCCCTCACGACTTAACCCACGCCAAAATCAACATATCCAACATAAACATTCACATACAAAAATTGAAGACAAAAAAATAACACAAGCGCAGTAAACGAACAACCAATCTCCACACGAATTACCCAACATAATGGAAGTAGTGGAAGAATGAAAGAAGATGAGCAGATGGAAGAAGATGCACAAAGGAGAATATGAAGACCACAAAAAAAAAAAACGAAGAAGACGACCGTGGGGGGTTGGGGTAGGGGTTTTATGTTTTTATTAATAATAAAATGATATCGTTTTACTATAAATTTGAATAACAATATTGATGTCTTGATTTTACCAACGAAATGAAGTGATTTGTCAGTAAATTACCAACAGAGTTATTTCCGTCGGTAAAATCTGTCGCTCATTTTTTGTAGTCAAACATTACCGCCTATTTTTACGATTACTTTTACCGTTTTGTCGCTAAATTCCATCGACAAAGTTTCGCAGATAAATTCCCTCCATATTTACTGACAAATTCTTTTTCTGTTGGAAAATATCATTTTTTCCTCCTATAATGTGTAATTTTCTTGTAGTGATATCCGATGATTACTTAGCTATCTTTATCTAGAATATATCATAAATAATATTAAAATATATCAATCTCTATATAAGATACTTTAGAGATCTCAAATTAAATGATCACTTATACAATTATCATTATAAATAAGTAATATTCTAAACAAAATTATCGTATAATGTTAGTTCAATGAATTTGTTCACTAACAAATATCCATACATTTGTTTACATATATTCATGATTTAGTCTACCAGAACAACTTTGAAAAGAAGAAACATAATGTGTGTTATTCTTTTTATACTCTGTTAATATCAAATCTCATGATTAAAAATAATTTAAGAATAATACATATATTCAATATAAAACTCATAATTATAATTTCATTGGTAATATTCATTTTTTTGGATAAAATTTGTTATATATATATGAACATGTAAAGAATTATTTTAAATAATTATATTACATAATTATGATTAACTGATTAGTTGTAGCAGATAAACCAACAAGAAGTGGCTACGGCTGAAGACGAGTTGACAAATGAAAGACGAAATTAAAATTTGGAATTGTAATTATGGGATGACCGGTGAGAGTCGAGGGAGGCACGGGAAGAAAGGGAAATAGTTTTGCTTTTTCTTTTTAATTTAGCCCTTAATCTTTTTTATCTATTTAGTGGTATACTATATTTAAATGAAAAGGCTAATACAGGTCAAAACGATATTTCAATATGATATTGTATTTTTTTCAATTGTTAGCTGGTACTTAAAACTATATATAAAAAATATGATTTCACAAATCATCTTATTTTTAATAAATAATATTTTAAACATATAAGTTAAATTTTAGTAAGTTTTAGAATTTGAATCAAAAGTTTTAAAATTTTAAATATTTTTAAAAAATTAATCTTAAAAACCTTAATTAAATTTAAACTTTTTAAAACATAATTTAGCATTTTAAATGTTTATTTATAATAAAAAACTAAATAAACTATGATTTCGCAAATTATCTTATTTTTAATAAATAATATTTTAAAAAATCAAGAACTTTGGAGCTATTGATGAATGAAATCTGTCAATCAAAGTTGCAAATACCGTACCGAACTTAGTATCGAATTAGGTTTTGATACATTATTATATCGGTACTGGTCAATACTAGCTACCGTTTCGGGTAATTTTTTAAATTTATAAAATAGTCACTGAAACTTTTTTAAAATTTGCAAAATAGTTCATTGGTATATTGTACAATTGTACTGTATACTCTACAAGTTTATATCAACCATGTTTCTAAAAATTATAATAATAAATAATAATCACAATAATTTTAAATATTTCACATATAAATAATAACCACAATTAATATAAAAAAAGACAATCAACATCATATAATTATAAAATT
>JANKYE010000010.1:15133318-15143629 GCA_032467995.1 Erythroxylum dillonii
TATGCATGAACAGTCCTAAATCATTCCGATCTATCTCATCCTATGCCAAATTTACTATTTTACCCTTCCAATTGAGGGTGGGATGTTACATTCTAAGTATAGCCCCTTGCTACAAGTAGCTCTACTTACCAAATCTCTTTTCTTCAACATGGTTTCCTTTAGTAGTTAGTAACCTTTGTTTGGGTTTGATTTTTCAACCATTGTAGTGTAGCATCCCATTCCCATATTAAGAGTTAGAACTCAAAAATACGATACATATGAGATGAAAGAGAGATTAAGAAAAATGTATTTTCATGCTAATGCATAATGTTAGCATACAAGCACGTGAATTTGAATTTTTGCAAACATTTAAAATGACTATACATGCATTCATTGACATTCCTGGTATAATTGACTTATATATGTGAAACATGAATTTATTGAGAATTGTGATTTATTGCATGGTAAATTTATTTGGAGAGTGTAACTGTTAATTTTGAATTTTTGGTGAATTTTAGGAATAAATTATAAAAATGTTAATATTTGTAGACTAGGGAAAATGCCGCTTAGCAAGTAAATTGATAAATGGAAATAGAAATGAGTTAAATGACATTGAAGAAATTTTTGGAGATAATTTTAGAATTTGTTAGAAGATGTTACTAAAAATTTTGGTGATAATTGGAATAAAAAGATGGGAGTTATGGCACTAGTTCAATAAGAACTAGTTAGTTGAGAAACTAGTTAAAGCTTTAAAAATTGGACAAATGTCCAAGTCTTAAGCCACGGTTCTTTTTAATTGAAAGACCAAGACACTGTTGTTGTTTTCTTAAAATATCTTCTCCATGACTTTCCTCATCTTCTAGAGGCTTCATTACTTCAGAAATCTCTCACCCTCATAATACGTCTTACTCTCACATTTCACTTGTTATCTCATTTTGCTTTATTCTTCACTGTCACCGAAATATCTGACCATACCACCTTAGACTGTGGATGATTATATGATATTGGAAAGCTTGGTTCAAGTGATTTTGAATATTTTGGAGTTTTAACAAGTAAGCATTTTTATAGGTTTTCTAGTTTTATAAGATGACACACGCATCGTGATAGTTAATAGTTAAATGAGTATTAAATGGGGATATGAATATTATGTGGAAATGTGAGTATGGATTTTTGGGCTATGCCGTATGTGTTGATTTTTCATATTTGATGTGTAAGATGGTATAAAATAGCATTAGAGTGATTTTTCGAGTTAAAAGATCAGTGAACCCATGCATAAATTAGTGCAGAAAATTTCTGAAGAAAAATTGATGAATGCTCTGTTTTTGTCTTCACTGTATTTATATGCGTGAAGATTTTGATGTTTTGTATATGAACAAAAAAATTGAATTTAAAGTTATGAAATAGGTATAAGGTAATTTCTAGAGGTGAGAATGAATGATTAAGGTGGAAGTTAGGGGAAGAGAATGAAGAATATGCATAAAATGGAATGCAAAAAAATGAAGGAAAAATGCAGAAAATGAGTGAATGGTGATCTGATTTTTAAATGTTTGTGTTTCAATCTAGATTTTGGCTTTGTTTGTGAGTGATTTTAGTTGAAGGGAAGACGATAATGAAGTAGATATAAGTTAGAAATGTTATAGTGAAAGAAAAGAAGAAGAACAACAGAATTTCTAAAGAAGGAAGAAAAAGAGAGGAAGAAGAAGAAAAAAACAGTATTGGAAGATAAGAAGAAAAAGCACTATCATGCAAACTTTGAAAAGAACTAGGAAAAGCACAATCGTGCTTCTACATGATTGTGACTTTTGAAATCCGTTGGAAACTCATGATCGTGCTCCTATATGATTGTGACTTCTATGGCTGGAGACAGTTCGAACATCCTTCAATATTTTGGCTATATCTCCTTCTCCAGACCTCTAAATGACATGGTACTTGAGCCATTAGACTCGAAACACATCGATCTACATCTCCACTAAAAATCTTAGCCATATGAAATCATTTGGGAGAGATTGAGTGACCGCACGTCATAATGCTAATCAAAATTAAAATAACTAGACTACTACTGTAGCAGTGGCGAGTCTAGGTCGATCCCACAGAGAGTGCGTATAAAGTTTATGAAATGAAAATAACCGGTGTTTACACTTAATGGGGGGTTTTGGTTTTTTGAAATAAGAAAAATAAAAATAAAACTAACTAATAAAAACTAATTAAAGAAACATGCAAAAATAATAAAAACAGGGAATTTGGTAGGGACCCGGTTCTTCGGTTCAATCTCGGCCTAAACCCTAATTAAGCATATTTTATTAATTTTTTGTTCTTCAACCTCTCATAGTAACTATTAATCATGGGTTAAAAATTAACCCGAGTTTTCCCTTAAGTTTTGTTTAATCAAGATATGATCGTTAATTAAACCTAACCACTTAACAACCTAGGATACGATCTCTAGATTTAATTAGGTAGTAGCATTATGAATTAGGAAAATCGATTAATCAAGGCAACAACCACATGCGATGCATCATTTAACCTAGGTTATGTTATCTCTAATGATTACGAATCATTAGTCGCTACATGTGAATTTCAACATAACAATTACGGATTATATCAAAATTCTAGCAATAGGTTTCCCAATTAACAATCCAATGAATGCATTAAAATCATCAATCACAATACCCAATAGATTCATACACAAATAACTGAATAATAACAAAAATTCGATTATCCATACAAAAACCCAATTAATTAAAATAAGATTAACACAATCAATTTCTAATGAGAGAAAGAAACAACAAAATAATAATGAAATACTTAACCCGGGTCGTCAGCGTCGATTTTACCTCCGAACAGGCGTCAGGATGTTTAGCCCTTTATAGGTATTTTCCGACAAATAACTTTAACCCCCATCTTCATGCCTACCTAAAAGCCCCTTGTATGCCTCACTGTTACAAGCTTCTTTTATTGTTCACTGTGCATTAAATTGATGGATTAACGCCTCACAAGCATGCAGCTCTTCATAGTTGATTCAAGTCTCTAGCGTCTCCGGTTCATCGATGTGACGAATTAACTTGATTCACTTCTCCTCGTTA
Source organism: Erythroxylum dillonii (assembly GCA_032467995.1). Classification (NCBI taxonomy): domain Eukaryota; kingdom Viridiplantae; phylum Streptophyta; class Magnoliopsida; order Malpighiales; family Erythroxylaceae; genus Erythroxylum; species Erythroxylum dillonii. The sequence continues at coordinate 15,136,378 of JANKYE010000010.1, forward strand.
AAATTGCGTTAAAACACAAATCGCCCATCTCACTTGCTTGTTGGGTGTTTATCGTTTGCCGACACTGTTCTCGCCACTTAGTCGATTATTTTATTGCTTTGTTTTATTCTTTTATGGCTTCTGTCCACTGTTGCTTCGACAAGACAAATAAACATTTGGTTAGCATTTCAACTCCTCTCCAGTGGTTGCGCCGGCACTGTCTCTAGCTTGCTCTCTCTTAACACTGTTCCCTCAAATGACAATTAAAAAGCCTCGTTAAAAATCCTCTCCACGTTGTCTTCCGCGTTCTTCGTTCCTCAGGAGCTGTCGGCACTGTTGATTTTTTTTAAGCTCTCCCAGCCGACACTCCCGTACACAAGACCATTGAAAGCCTATATATTTGAAACCCTTGCTGTAGCTCATCTCCCTTCACGTGCTGCCTTAACAATTCGCCACGTTGCTCTCTTTTGTTATGCTTCAATTGATTTCCTATTTTGTTGTGCGCTCTCCAAGCTGTTACAGCGTACCACTCCTTTTGCTTGATTATTGCTCATGTGTTTAATGTCCCCCTTACTATAGCTTCTCTTGCCTTCAACTGCATCAACTTCTGTGCTTTTTTTAATCCCCCAAAACCATCTACTGTGCGGTGATAAATGCTAGTCTCCCCTGCCTTAATTTGCAATTAATGCAACCCCTCTCACAATTTAATCTCCAACACTATTGATTCAATGGGCCCCCTAGGCAATTGATTTTACAATTTATCCTTGTAGCGTGGTCATTTGTGCCTCATGGTCATGCCTTTTCAATTAAAATGCCACCTCTAGTTGACTTCAATTTAATAACGTTTTTGTCCCCTGTTTTGGCTTTTGCTTCAAGTCTCCCAGTAGCTTTGCTCCAGTGCGTGTTATGCCTCCACGTTTATGCTCATTTAATTTGCTCTATCTAAAACCTTGCTCCTTCATGCTCTTTTCTTCATGTCTTTATTTATTTTTTTCTTGTAATTTTTTTATCTGACTCCATGAAGGCAAATAAAAATAAATCTTTGGAAAATGACCCAAATTTAATGCTTTTGTCTCACTTTAATTTCTTTGTTCCCAAATTGTACCTAAAATCATATATGAATTAAAGTGAGTATCTTAACCATTTTTATGTCAATAATTGCTAAGTGTAAATGATTAAAAATATCAACAATTAAACACATATCATTGAGTGTTAAAATTGGCATGGAAATTGGTTATGGAGATTGGGTGTGCACAATCGTGCGTTATGGTTACACGGCCGTGATTTGTTAGTTGGAGTGCACAGGTGTACGTTTTGTTGCACGCCTATGAATTGGTTGTTTTGGAATGCAAGGCCATGCATTGATGCTGCATGGCTGCGACTTAATCTTAGTTGGGATAAACCACTCAAAAGTGAACAATCATGCGGTTTTGCACCCCAAACATCCTTCCTTCTTTTGCCTATAACTTCTTCTATAGTTATCTAAATGGAATGATTTTTTATTCGGAGTAAACTAGAGCCATAGGGCTACAAATTGTCTGAAGAAATAGAACTTTAATTCTATCTCTAGAGTTCCAATACATGATACTGTTTTAGTATAAGAATAGTTCGAAAATGTTTGGGTGTAACTTTCAAATTATTAAACCAAATTGAATGATTTTAATGTCAATAGAAACTTAAGACAATGGCAAACAATTTTCTAGAAGATAGTATTATCAAATTACTTCATTTGTATTGTCTAATTAGTCATGGAAAATAGACCCAAAGGTTTAGATTTTTGGAGAATTTATAAGAAAGAATGAGAATTTGGATATTGTATGATTATATAACGTTAGAATAACATTAGTGAATAAATTGTTGGTATTAAAGCATCAAAGGCATGTGTATAATGGAAATGAAGATATTCATATGATTGTAGTTCTGTTTCAAAGGAGAGGAGTAATGGGTATCAAGTTAAATTGAATGAGAAATTGTTATTATAAGAGCAATAACGATAGAAAATAAATGATGAGTGAACAAATTATGAAATGAAAATGAGCATAAGATGTGAAATTGGATAATATACCTGGGATTGTCATTGAGCAGGCATTATACATTACACATATGCATATGTGTAAAACTGAATGTTTTGTGATTGTGCAATTATTAATATATGTGCAATGTGCATATTGCATAATTGTGATGAGCAAGATAAACGTTCGCATTTAGACGTTTCTAGATTATGGAAGCTAATGCTAATCTGGAGTGTACTGTGAGTCGACCTAGATAGTCTTACTTGCTTGTTCTGCTTAAATTCTATGTTGCAATTGCGATTGTACTGAAGGTCCAAGACTTTTGATACCTGAATGTGATATTGAAGTGCTACATGAATGTGAATTGGACGGAATATGTGATTTCATTACTTGATTGTTAAATGCTGGGCGTAGTTCCGAAGAAAAATGTGCATACGCATATGAATGAAAAAGTGATTTTCAACTTAAATGTGAATGCTGGACTAAAGTCCTATGACATGTCTAAAGTGAAAGAAAGTGATTGTTTGATCATATGTGACTGATTCATTTCATTTCATGAATGCATGAAAGATAAAGGAAGTTGTAACCGAAGTCACCAGTGAAAAAGAGCCTAAAGCTCAGAATGTGAAAAAAGCTTCAGGCTCAGTTGTGAATGTACCTAGTATCCACTAAGGGATATGGGACATTATCTGATACAACTCGGTATCCACAAGGGATATGAGCTAAATAAAAAAAACACTCGGTCACAACAACAATAATAATTGAAAGTGAGTCTCATAAGCACTGCATGTGATGTGTGTTGAATGTGAAATGTGAAATGAATGATTAAGTGATATATGCTTAAGTGAATGTGTAATGTATGTGACTCAATCTGATGAATCGATGAACTGTATGTGCTATGTGATTTAGTCAGCTATCGAGGATGGTCACTCACTGAGTTTGCAAAACTCACCCAAATTTTGCAATATTTTACAGGCTTAAAAGAGTTATCCCATTGGGCAAATGGGGGTATAGCCACTGCATACAAGTAAGAGATAGAGGTCGGGATCAGTTTGCATATGCATAGAATTTTTCATTAATTTTTGTATTAAAGAATGTATTATGAAATTATTGTACCATATGTATGTGAATGCATTTATATTGTAATGACATTATAATTGTAAGTGTTTTGTATCTATAATGGGCCCTAGTGATTAACGAAATTCTGATGATTTGAAAAATTTTGGTAAAACTTGTGAATGGAAATGTTTAAGAAAAAAAGTGTGCCCGATTTGATTATTGTTTTTTGCATATGCATATGATAAATTTGAAAATTTTGTACTAAGTTTCAAGTGTTTAACTGTTCTAGCATGCCGCCCTTGCGAGGTATTCACTCGGATGTCATTCAGGATGTCAGGTACATGTCTTGTAAGAGTGGGGTGCTATAATTTGGTATCAGAGCCAAGATTTAGTATCTTACATGGGCATTTTTCGAAATATATGTCAAGTTACATGCATTTTATTTATGTCATAGCAAACAGTAGCAACTGATCCCTAGTCTGATTCGTATGTGTATGAGCCATATGCATGAGCATGTGTTAAGAGTTTGAGTTGCTAGAATTAGTGATAAGAGTTATTCTCTTTCAAAACATGAGAAAATGAAGTTATGGATAATTAGAAATGGGAAATAGTACATGGTTAGATATGATAAATAATGATTCAATGCAATTGTATTGGAGGTTGTGTTATTGAAAATGACACCAATATTGTACTAAGGTGATATATCTCCCGAATGTGATATAAATGTGAATGTATTATCATGGATCATTTGAGGAAAATAGTGGTATAAGTAGAAATGAGGAGATTAAAGTGTACAAGCAGAATGTAATGCAAACATAAATTTGTTATTATCTTAAGAAGATGAATTTGGAACTGAAATGGTTGTTTGATTAATATGACGAGAGTTATGATCCACCATAAGAAGATATTAGGGGAATTGGGACCAGAATTTCATAATGATTATGCATTAATAATTTTGAATTGATTGAGGATATACATATACGAGATGAAATAAATGACAATAGGAAGATGAGATAGAAATGACATAAAGAAAAAAATGATGAATCAAATGAGAAGAACTAATGCACCAATATGGTAGTTGAATCATTATGACATGGTATAACACTAAAAGAGGTAAAATCAGGATAAATTGGGGTAAAGTTGATGTTAGTATGTGTTAATGCGAGGAAGCCTCGATCGTGGCAAGGATAAAGAGAGAAATATTGTCTAGGATCAAGTGAGATCAAAGTATTACTATTGTAAGATAATTGGTGATCTGTCAAAAATAAATCTCTGGATAGAATGGGATGAACTTAATGATACACACCTAAGCATATGTGACAATAATGATGTCTACTACTTTACCGGGTTTTGGTAACCAAAACATTATGACCTTGTAAGAAACAATAGAAATTGATCTTCTTGAGGCACTAAGAATGTCTGATAAGTAGTGATGGAAACAGTGGGTTGATAAAGGTTACATGAATAATATAGATGATAGAAAGAAGAAATCTTCTTTTGAAGAAAAATTTCACCGAATTAAATTAAGTAGACCAGATAGTTTATTCTTAAGAATGATCAACGAAGGAATAAATCAAAAATGATATTGGAGCCTTAATCCTAACAGTGACTCAAGCATAAGATGTAAAATATGTTACTGAGTGTGTATGCATTTTGTTGATGTTAAGTATCCAACTAAGTGATTGGATTCTTAAATTTGTGGTGACATTAAGTATAAGAGATACAAATCGGATATGATGAATGTGTTACCTACCTAAGAAATTAAGATTTCAAATAAATCGAAATGGGTGGAGAAACTAGTATGAATGAACAGACATTAGAATCAGTCAATGTGAAATCAGTCAATGTGAAATCAGAGGAAATCGAATGAATTGAGAAAATCATTTCAGAGAAGAAGTCAATTGGGAAACCGAAAATAATATGAGATAATACTACCTCATTAAGGAATTAGATACTAAAAGAAGAACATGAATTTTGGGTTATATCTGTTGGAGTTAACAATGCCCTCCCCCCAGCCCCCTCTGACAGTATTATGATATTGAAGATTAAAATGATCCAAGCAAAATTGTATCAATTAGTGTCTATGATCATACATGGTATTTTGAGTGTATTTGAAAAGTAAAGAGAACATTCTGAATACTTGAGGAAATCTTACATATCATGAAGGTAGAAACAATTATAGCTTGATCAAATAAAATATGGGTTGTATAATATCTGAACATGGCATATTGGGAGACCCAAGGAAAGTAGAGGTGATGATAAAGTGAGAAACTACAAGGAACATATAAGAGATTCGGAGTTCTTTAGAACTAACTATATGTTGGATACTAACAGAGACTGTCAAGGGTTTTTTACTGATCTTATCCCTTGACAAAAAAATTTTGAGGAAAAATGTTTAAACCGTATGAGTGATTAAAAAGAATTTTGAGGATCTATAACCCCAATGTTAATTATGCCAATTGGATATGGAGATTTTGCAATATATAATAAAGTTTCATATCAGAGATTAAGACACAATCTGTTGTAATATTATAAAGTGATTTTGTGTACATAGGGACAATTAAAGCCTCATGAGCTGAATTTGATATATGATTTGGAACTTGCTATAATAGTGATTGTTTTGAAAGTCTAGAGATATTATATGTACAGAAACATTTTGGATATATAAAAATATTTAGGTCAATAAAGTCTGAGGTAATTATGGAGTTTAAAAAAACTGAATATAAGGCTGAGACAATTAATAGAGTTACTTTAAGATTTTGATTGGGTAAATGAGTATTTCCCAGTAAAGCCAATGTTGTAAACAGATGCATTAAACAGGAAATCCAATAGTAGTGTATTACAATTTAGATAGTGAGGTTACCAAACCAAATGTAATGCAGGGCATAAAATGTCGAGTTGAATTTGGAGCGAAATGAAGTATTATTAGCTACATTGAAATTAAAAAATTAGTTTGTATGAAAAGATTAGGAAAGCACAAATAGAGGATCCAGAATTGTGAATCTTTGTGAGGAATTGAAAATGAATATGAATTTTAAGTTAGAATAGGAAAAATGTTACTTTGTGGTTGAAATCAGAAGAATGTGTACTCAATAAAGATGATTGAGCAAAGAGATTACTAGAGAAAGCACAAGTAACAACCTAAGCTAGACATCCAAGTAGGAATACACCGAAATAGTACTTAATTGCTAAAGATGTAATGTTAATGGGCATTTTATATTGATTTTAGATACCTAATTTACTAAACTCTTGTTCATTTAATAATTAACTTGCACTAATTAAAAGTTATTTATTTCAATTTTAGGCATATATTAAATTTGGAAGGCTCAAAAGCATTAAGCAAGAAAAGCTCTAGAAAACGCTAACGTGTGCATGCTTTTGCATGCAAGAATGTGATTTAATGGACAAGATGGCCAGGAAAAAATGACAACATAGAGAATAAGAGAAGGCAAGCAGCAATACGACAATATCATATGAAGGAAATTACAGCAGCATGAATGGTTTGTGGAAACGCAAAGCACGCAGATGTTTCATGCAAAAAAGAGTAGCAGCTACACAAAATCGTTGAGAAAAGGTTAAAAACATGAGAGTGGGACTGTGAAAAGTCTTAGAATACAGTTGTGGTGACATTTTGAAGAGAGCAAATGAGAGTGGCTGTAGCATAGAAAAAAAAAACAGTGAGTGGGATATGCATGAAATGCTAGTGGCGTTAGAGAAAAGGAACAACATAAGTATGTGTATGTAATGACGGTGGAACAAAAGAATATAGGTGGCGATGAAAAGAAGAAAGCAATTGGCGGCAGAAAAAGTTAAATAAATGTGATTATGTGTGAAGTTAGGTGTGAATGAAGGAGGTGAAGGACATTCAACACGGAGAACAAAATAAGGAAACATCTTCATTCACTGAGGGATGAAACCCTCCATTCGTTTACAGCAACGCAATCAGCTGGTGGCTAAGGAGAATAACAAAGTAGGTGGTGGGCGTGAAAAGAAAAGATCGAAGCCAGCAGCTATGCATGAATAGGAGGAGGTAATGTGAACAACAACTGTGTGTTAATAAAAGGAGAGAGCTATAGCTAAAGATAGAACCAACACATTTTTCAATCCCAGCAACCACGATTTTGTAGGGATTTAACTTGTTTTTGTTCCTTGCTTGTTTTAATTTGTGTGGATTTAATCAATGCAATTATATATTATGATCA
>JANKYE010000010.1:15143729-15155062 GCA_032467995.1 Erythroxylum dillonii
AATGATTTCTTAAAAAGTTTTGAAATCTATCGTTTCTCCAAACTAAGCATGCTTTCTTTTTCCGATCCAACATTAACTTCATCCTATTTTCTCTCTCTAAAAGGACTCTAGAATCTCTTAATATGCTTGTCAGCATCATCCCATACGGTAGGGCAATTGAGTCGTTGTTCGACTTTACCATATAATGGAAGATAAGAAATGGTAGATGAAATAGGCAATGTTCATCTAACGTTGTTACCAGATGCCTCGATCCTGTTCTTGGTGGAACACAATGGAAAAGAAGTGAGTGTACAACTCTAGCTTTTGGCACAAGACTTGAGGCCTTCTTCTCCTTTGGGTTATTGCTTCCATATAGTTGTCGATTAATCTGAATCTCCTTCATGCTAGCTTGCATCATCCATATAGCTTTATTTGTGAACTTCTCTCCAACACATGGACACTCAGTGACCTTCTCGATTATCTTCAGTGTCACTACAATCGACAATCTATCCACCATTGATACAAAAGTATCTTCTACCACTTCCATATTCTTCCAAAAGTCATATACTTCATTAATGTAGACTATATCTCGAACTCGAAAGAACTTCCTCCATCTGGCTGCCACAATCTCCGGTTCAATATTCATCTGGTCCTGCTTCAAGGACTCAAAATCAACAAGTCTTCCATTGGTCATTGATTACTCCATTTTTTTCTGAAGTTAACAACGAACTGAATGCACAGATGTATTTTTCAAAGAGGTGAAGTTGGTTTTTGTGAGTAAAGGAAAGTTTGATATCCAAACAGAGTAATGAAGTTTTTTTTAGGGTTCTTCAAAATTTGATGTCAGGGTATGTCAAAAGTGTTCTAGAGTAGGTGGTATTCTCAAGGCTTTGAGATGCTTTCCCTCCAAAACTTTCTTATGGTAAAAGTTACCAACTGTAACTACTGTTACTGTTACTGTTAACTCTAACGACTTTTTATCTTCTTGAAGCAAAGAACCATTTGGGTCATGACATGTCAGACGGTTGATCACTCAGCATAACCATGTTGAGGTTTCGTCTAATTTCTTTAAATCTTTCTTCACTTAATGGCTTAGTGGAGATGTCTGCCCACTGATAGTTCATCTCAACAAACTAAAGACTTACGATCTTCCTCTGAATGTAGTCTCGTAGAAAATGGTGTCTATCTTCGAAATGTTTAACTCTCGAGTGTTGTATAGGGTTCTTCGACAGGTTAACGGCATTTGTGTTGTCACAATATATTAAGATTTCATCTTCTTGTATTGAGTAGTCTTCTAGCTGGTACTTAATTCACAACGTCTGTGAATAACAACTTACGGCTGACATATTCTCAGCTTCTGCAGTTGATAGAGAAATTGAGTTTTGCCTCTTACTTGACCATAAACTAGGTTGTAGCCAAGGAAGTGACATCCTCTACTCGTACTTTTTCTATCAATCCTATTTCCAGCATAATCCGCATCACAGTAGTCAATTAACCTGAAATCTTTAACTTTCTCATACATTAAACAAAGATCAGTAGTACCTGATAGATATCTCAAAATTCTTTTAACAGCAATGTAATGAGATTCTCTAGGGTCTGCCTGAAATCTTACACACAAGCAAACATTAAACAGAATGTCAGGTCTGCTTGCTATAAGGTAAAGTAAAGAACCAATAATCCCTCTATACAGGGTTTAATCAACCTTCTTGCCAGTTTCGTCCTCAAAAAAAAGGTTTGAAGGATGCATTGGAGTTGACATTGGTTTTACTTTTTCCATATCATATTTAATTAACAGTTCCTTAATATACTTTTGTTGATGAATACAAATATTTTCTTCAGTTTGCTTTACTTGCAACCCAAGAAAGAATTTTAACTCACCCATCATGCTCATCTCGAACTCATATTTCATTAAATTTTCAAAACTAGTACATAACATTTTAAAAGTTGCAACAAAAATAATATCATCAACATAAATTTAAATCATGATAAAATCATTCTTAATGCACTTTCTAAATAATGTCTTATCTTCATGACCTCTACTGAACTTATTCTCAATAAGAAAAGAACTCAAACGATCATACCAAGCTTAAGGAGCTTGTTTCAAGCCATACAAAGATTTATGAAGTCTATAGACATGGTCCAATTTCTTAACATCCTCAAAACTAGGAGGTTGCTTCACATAAACCTCTTCATCTATAAAGCCATTTAGAAATGCACTATTTACATCCATTTGAAATAGCTTTATGTCCTGACAGACAACATATGCAAGCAAAGTCCTAATAGCTTCTAGTCTTGATATAGGAGCATAAGTCTCATTGTAGTCTATTCCTTCCTGTTGATAATAGCTCTGTGCTACTAATCTTGCTTCGTTACGACTCACTCTACCTGATTCATCTAGCTTATTCTGAAAAACCCATCTAGTTCCTATAATGGACTTTTTCGAGGGTCTTAGAACTAAGGACCAAACTTTTTTCCTAGTAAACTAGTTCAGCTCCTCTTGCATAGCTAAAATCCAAGCTTCATCTTGAAGGGCTTCATCAATTTTCTTAGGCTCTATATCAGAGACAAACGCTACATTGGATTCTCTTCTGAATTTGGACCTAGTTTGCACTCCTTCTGAGGTCTCTCCTATAATCAACTCTTCTGGTTGAGAACTCTTATATTTCCAATCTGTTTTCAAATCAAGAGTCTTAGGAATATCTTCAACTTTGTCTAACGGAGTATTTGATGGTGATACATCTTCACTATCAACCAAAGGTACTGATAGGGTTTTATTATCAGTATCATCTCTCCTACTTAGTTGATAACTATCATCAAACTTCATATGCATAATCTCCTCAACAGTCTTAGAAGTAAGATTGTAAACCCTATAAGCTTTCGAAGATAATGAATAGCCTAGAAAGATTCCCGAATAAGTCTTAAAATTGAATTTATCCAAAATTTCTTTTGTATTCAATATAGAGCACTTGCAACCAAATGGATGGAAGTAGGATATATTAGGTTTCCTTCCATTCCATAACTCATATGGAGTTTTCTTCAACAAGGGTTGCAAAAGTATTCTATTTTGAATATAACAAGCTGTATTCACAGCTTCTGCCCAGAAGTACTTAGGAAGATCCATCTTACATAGCATAGTCCTTTCCATTTCCTGAATCGTCCTGTTCTTCCTTTCAACAACTCCATCTTATTGTGGGATTTTAGGCGCAAAGAAATTGTGGAAAATTTCATTTTTCTCACAAAATATTCTGAACTTTTCATTTTCAAACTCACCACCATGATCACTTCTAATACTAGTTATAGACATTCCTTTTTCATTCTGTAACTTTTTGGAAAGCACTTTAAAACACTTAAAAGACTCAATTTTATGTGATAAAAACAATATCCAACAAAATCTAGTGAAATCATCAACAATTACGAGACCATACTTCTTTCTACCAAGACTCAATGTCCTAGTTGGACTAAATAAATCTATATATAACAACTCTAGAGGTCTAGAATAAGTTACAATATTTTTAGAAGAAAACGTTGTTTTAACCTGTTTTCCTTTATGACAACTTTCACAAAAGAAATCCTTGTTAAAATTTATTTTTGGTAATCCTCTTACCAAATCATGGTTAATCAACATGGAAATACGTTTAAAGCTAACATGACCTAGCTTTTTATGTCAAATCAGTTTTTCTTCATCAGTTGATATAAAACAAGAAATATTTTGACATTGTAAATCTTTTAAATTGATTTTGTAAAGATTGTTTCGTCTTTTGGCAGAAAAGAATATGAACCCATCCTTGTTTTTGACTTCACAAGAATTTTGATTGAAAGACACTTCAAAACCATAATCATATAATTGATTGACACTAATCAAATTGTGTTTTAAACCATCAAGTAGTAGCACATTATGAATACATGCAAAGGAATCTTTACCGATTTTACAAATTCCAATTATCTTGCCCTGCTAGTTGTCTCAAAAAGTTACCAATCCTCCTTTCCTATACTGAAGATCTAGGAACATAGACCTTCTTCCCATCATGTATCGGGAGCATCCACTGCCCAAGTACCAATGGTGCTGGCTGCTTCTTCCAAGGAAGGATATCTGTAGAAGATATTATTTATATCTTAGGTACCCAGATTTTCTTGGATCCTTTGGGGTTAGTTCTAACATAATTCATAGTATAGTGATGATATAGCTGATGAAATTTCTTCTTATGAGGAGCAAGATTCTTTCTATGCTGAGTATAGTTTTTAGTAAACCCTAATCTAGTTTTATCATTAGGGTGTTTGTATTTCCCTAGCATATCATTCATTTTTTTAGTACTCTCCGTAAAAGTTGATAGATCATCTAAAAGACTATTTATTCTTTGTTTCAGCTGATTGATCTCCTCAGATCTATCTACAACTACCTTTTTCTTCATCTTGTCTACTTGTTTCTTTAAGCAGACGTTCTCCTTTTCTAAAACTTGTGTGCTTTTCAAATTTTCTACGTACTTTTTCTTTAGCAATTTATACTGCTTCAGAATTGCATGAGAATCTTCTAATAATTCTGAATATGCATCTTGTAATTCATTAAACTTTGACATTACCTCCTCATCACTTTCTCCTTCGGCTGCCAGGCAAATATTTGCTTGTACTGATGCCTTTGAGTCAGTATCTGATTCAGATGAATCCAGATCTTCCCAAGTTGCCATCATGCTTTTCTTGCCTTCTCTACTCTTCTTTGGCTTTCTTTTCGGCAATGGATAGTCAGAATTGTAATGTCCCGGTTTGTTGCATTCATAGCATATAATGGATGTTTTCTCATTCTTTCCTTCATCTTTGCTATTCTTCTTGAGATAGGACTCTTTGTTTCCATTAGCCTTTTTCTTCCACATGCATCTGATCTTCCTCCAGATAAAGGATAGTTCATCATCTTCTTCGCTCGAATCTTAATCTGATTCACTGGAATCATCATTCTTGACTTCCTCATTCTTCAGCGCTTTTGACGATGAACTCCTCTTCCTTTGATTCTTGTGATTCTCCTATCCAGCCTTCAATGCTATGGATTTATCCCGTCTGGGTTTATCTTCTGCATCGAGTTCCACTTCATGTATCTCTGGGGATCCGAGCAATTCATCAACTTCAACATGCTCAAGTCCTTGACTTCTTGTACTGCAGTGACTTTTGGTCTCCATCTCTTTGGTAAACTTCTGAGGATCTTTCTAACGTGATCTTGATTTTTGTAAGTTCTACCGAGAGCTTTAAGTCCATTGATGATAGTTTGAAATCTTCCAAACATCTGATTGATAGACTCTTCGTCCTTTATCTTGAGCAGCTCATGCTAATGTACAATAATTCTTATCTTGGATTCATTAACTTGAATGGTGCCTTCGTGTGCGATGGATAGCGTACCCACATCTCCTTCGCAGTGTCACATCCGTGAACTTTATCATCCTCACTTCTGCTTAAGACACAACTTAAAAAGAACTTGGCCTTCGAATTCAGCTGAAATCTCGCTTTTTGATCTGTAGACCATCTTATTTGTGGAATAGCATTTCCTTCTTCATCTACCAGTGTATATGGTCCATTTTCTATTATCTCCCAAAGATTGATATGAGTAGATTCAATAAAGAGCCGCATCTTGTCTTTCCAGTAATGGGAGTCTTCTCCATTGAATGCAGGAGGTCTAGTGACGGAGGCACCTTCAGCTATATATATGTGTGATTCTGCCATGGATCTTTTTCCACACTTTGTGACAGTGGTTTTTGGAAACCAAGCTCTGATACCAATTGAAGTAAATCACACGTTAGTATTGACTTAATATTCGATATACAAAATGCATAAGAAGGGGGTTGAATTGTGTTTCCTTTTTCTTAAATACAATCCCCTTTTCAAAACTTCTTTTGAAAACTTGCTTTTACTCAGAACTATTGAAAAAATATTACGAAGTATTACAATTTGCTTCTAAGTACTTGTATCAACAATAGAAATTAAAAGTTGAGAGTTTAGAGTAATAATTGACATAGCAGATTTATAGTTGTTCACCCCAAACCATGGGCTATGTCCAATCCTCAGAATCATTTATGAGATTTCACTATACTTCTCAAAGATACAAGTATTCTTTTCACCGAGCCTCTTCAAGTCTCTTACAGCAAGTATTCTTTTCCCAGTTAGCCTCTTCAGGCTATCAGCTTTTCGTCTTTCGACTACAAGATGTTTCGAGCTTTGTTACAGACAATAATAGCTCTAAGTTTAGCATAATGAATAAAGTTTTTAGCTTTAGAATCTCTAGCTCTTTTGAAGTTCACTAACTTCTGCAGTCTTCAACTCTGAATCGTAGCCTTCGTCTTCGACCACTTCTTAACAACTGCTTCTTTCTTCTTGTTTCTTGATTTTGAAGAAACAATTATTCAGTCGAGTTTTGTAACTAACTCAAACTGATTAATCATTTGACGTGGTATCGGGTCTTCGTCTTGTTTTTGCTTTTCGCTTTCGTCTCATTTTTCTATTGTCTCATTTTTGGTTTCTGCTTCCGTCTCATTTTTCTTTCATCTCATTTTTGGCTCCCGCTTCTGTCTCATTTTTCTATCGTCTCGTTTTGGCTTCTGCTTCCGTCTCATTTTTGGCTTCTGCTTCTGTCTCATTTTTCTTTCGACTTATTTTTGGCTTTTGCTTCCGTCTCATTTTTCTTTCATCTTTTTTTGGCTTCTGCTTCCATCTCATGTTTGGTTTCTACTTACGCTTCATTTTCTTTTGTCTTATTTTTAGCTTTTGCTTCTATCTCATTTTTGGATTCTGCTTCCGTCTCATTTTTCTATCGTCTCATTTTCAGTTTCGCTTCATCTTACTTTCTTTCATTACTATTATTTGGTCTTCATCAAAATTATTAATCATAAAGTTATTTTAACTTAACACTTAGGATACGATCTAATAACACTTGGACTAGATGTGACGTAGTCAATCTAGTAGGAGTTGACACTTTGACCATACTCTGAACCAAGGGGGTATAAATGGTGAAAGGACAAATTACATGACAACATTACGTATGGAAGGATTTGTAATCAAACCACTAACTTTCTGGTCAATTGGGGGTTATGACACATGGCTAGATACCGCTCTTGGCTTACTTGAACTAAGTGTTAATTCAAGTGGCCATTATATTCGGGAACCTAATGGGTCACACACATAGGAGATTCGAAGGATAAGTAAAATGGTCTTGAATGGTGATTCAAGATATGAAAGAGTGTTTTGGGATTGTATCGCAATGTGATTATTGTAGAAAACGTTGCATGGAATGGATTAGAAACAATTGTTGTTGGCTTCCATTAATGCATGCCATTCATGGTCATTAACTTCCCATAACTTCCATTAATGCATGTTATTCATGGTCATTAACTTCATATAACTTCCATTAATGCATGCTATTCATGACCATTAAATTCCCATAACTTTCCATTAGTGATGGGGATTATAGAAGGCCAAATGGTGAAGAAAACTGAGATGATTTTCGTGTATCTTGTGTGAGATAAAAAAAAGAAGAAGAAAGGTTCTTTTTCTTACACACACACTTTTTTATTTCTAACTCTCTCTAGAGTTCTTGTCTTTGCGAGCAAAAAAAAAAATTCTAGCCATCTCCTAGTAAGGTTTCATTCTTCTATCTTTATGTGGACTTTCATTAGAGATAGTTTGCATCGATTGTTGTGGTTTACGACAACCCAACGCGGAGAAGATTAAAGAACGAAGGAGATCGTCAGAAAAGTATGTGAACATCTTACATTTCATGTTTTCTTTTTCTATAACTATATGCATGAGTAGATATGGTTTTTGAGGTTCCATTTTATTTCCACCATGTATATTTGATATATATTATGTATGAGATGCTTGATCGGAACCTAACAGTAGTATCAGAGACATCTTGTGCCTTGTTAGATGTAGAATACATGACATATGAAAACTGTTTTCATGGTTGTGTTAACTTATAGTCCTGTAATGTTTTGATCGAAAGTAATTATAGAAAAATTGTTTTCACGATTTTCTTTAACCAATCTATTCATAAGATGTGTGTGAATGAAAATATTTTTTTAAATGTGATTAAAATATTTAATTTCGAATTTACAAGAACATGTTTGAATATGTCTTTCTGCTGGGCATGTGATGTCTATTGGCTAAACTGATGAGGTTACACATGATTTTCGTGGAATTTGATTATGAAAAAGTTATGTGAACATATTTTGGATATGTTTACACCTCTGTAATTTTTTTAGAATTATTAAAAATATTTTAATAATGTTATCAAACTATTTTCTAGATTTGACAATTTTTGAGAAATTGTAGGATCAATTTTGTTTGATATTTTTGAATGTTTATATTTCAATTCCAAAACCTTAAAAATATTTTTATGTGATAAAATGTGTTATTTTGATGTTTGATGCATGCCTATATGATTTTTTTTGAAATTTGATTTCTAGAAAACTTTAGAAATCGTATTTGTCGGTTTTGGTGTCTTAACGGTGTTTCGATGAGCAAAATAATTTTTTAAGTGATTTATAAATTATTTTGATCATCATGAAATGACCTAGAGATGCTTGGAATGATGATTCATTGTTTTGGAAATTTTGGGAAATTATAGAAATTAATTTTGAATTAATTTTAGTAGAGCAATAGATTTTCTTGTAAGACTATAAAAATTGGCATGTGTAACAAAATTCAAATTGTTTAATTTTGGACATCAAATAGTTATTTTAAGGTAATTTTATTATGAATTAATTTTTAGAATTAGGAACTAATGTTAATTAGATTAGTATTAATTCCAATCAAAATAAAATACAATAGTAATTTTAGCCAAGTTAGTAAAAGGAAGATAGTTAATCTAAGTGTTGGATTAAGCTTAGATCTAAGTGTTGGATTGGGCTTTCATGTTAGGATTCATAAGATTTCATTACCAAAATGATGTGTTTACATATATGCATTAGAGAATGCATGGTTAGGAGAATGTGTGGACTTGCATGATGAATGGTTATGGGCGTGCGCCTAATTTGAATGGGTAGTCCATATCATGCCATATAGTTATAGAACTATATGTATATATATATGAGTTATATGTATAAGACCATCTAAGTTAGATGAGACCTTAGTCAAACCCCTCACTTAGAATATTAAAACTAACTTCTTCCTTATTGTGGTGAGAACTAGAGTCGTTTTAAAGTTAGGGTTGTTAGGCAAACCCAAGCTTGCTCTACATGGATATGTCCAAACCATAGAAATAGGATTTCCAGATTAATGGGTCTATTTTAACTAGAAGCGTTGGTTTGTTGGGCAAACCCAAGATCAATATGAACAGAGGTGAAGTTGGGTAGTGTACATTAGATGTATACATGTTACATGTTGATAGCCCAATGAGAGTATACACATCAACAGTTGATAGCACTAAATTCAATAGTTGCATTGGAGATGCAACTGGTATGATTGATACCTATTGGTTGAACTATGGTGGCTTGTTGTGCAAACCAAAGGTCATTCTTAGGGATATTGGATATCGACCCACTAGGAGACTTTCTTTAAGATTTTTCTTGGATTTATATTGAGGGTTATGAATTTGTGAAAATAGTGGGAGCCATAATGCGTGTTATTAAAGTCGTTATAGATATGCATTTAAGTACGTTATCATTTTTCTCTATTTGACAATAGGCTGCTATTTCTCGAGTCAAAACTATGAGTACTAGTTTGAATATAAGATCACTGATGGAAGTTAACAAGTTGACTATACCAAACTTCCTTGATTGGCTCAGGAACTTGAAAATAGTTGTTGGGCCCGTGTTTTGCATACCGGAGAGAACAGGCCCCGCGTACCTCAAGTTTGTACGCGACCACAACACTTCAAAGGTATTGTCCTCTCTGGTACTCGAACTCGAGACCTCAAGGTTTTGTTGCTTCTAACTGCACGCATCTTCCCATTGAGCTAACGTAGCTCAATGGTAAGAGGCGTGCAGTTAGAAGCAACAAAACCTTGAGGTCTCAAGTTCGAGTACCAAAGAGGACAATACCTTTGAAGTGTTGTAGTCGCGTGCAAACTTGAGGTACGCGGGGCCTGTTCGCCCCAGTACGCAAAACACGGGCCCAACATCAAAACACGGACCCAACAATAGTTCTTAAGTCTGAGAAGCTTGGCTATGTCTTGGAAGAAACACTTCTCGATCCCATTACTGTTGATGCTTCTTATGATGATTAGAGGGCATATAGGAAGTATCTCGATGATAGCGAGATGGCTAGTTGTATTATTCTAGCCACCATGTCATCAAAGTTGCAAAAGCAATACAAGGCTATGGATGCTCTTACCATAGTCTATCATCTTAGGAAGCTCTTTGATGAGCAAGCAAGGTCCGAAAGGTTAGATACTTCGCGATTACTCTTTCACTCTAAGATGGTTGAGGGAGTATCTCTAGCGTAGTACACACTAAAGATGAATAGCTACATAGAGCGGTTGGCCTCCTTGGGTTTTCTTTTGGATAATGAATTAAGTATTGATTTAATTATGACAGGTTTAACTGATAGTTACTCACAATTTGTGCTTAACTATCAGATGAACAATATATCTAACACAATTCCTGAGTTGGTCAATATGTTCAAGGTAGTTGAGCCATCTATCCACAAGGATAAGTTTGTGATACTGGTGGACTCTTTTGGTTCAAAGAAAAAGAGCCAAAAGAAGAAGAAGCCTGTAGGGTCTAAGGGAGGTGTTAAGAAAGCAAAAAAGACTGTCTCAAAAGGAATTTGCTTCCACTGTGGCAAGGATGGCCGCTGGAAGAGAAATTGCAAGGCCTATCTAAAGTCCTTGAAGCAGAAGAAGGCATTTGATGCCCCATTTACTTCAGTTATTTATATTATTAATATTCATACTATTTCTGATAAAAACATATGGGTATTAGATACCGACTGTGGCTTACACATTTGTAACGACATGAAGGGCCTTAAGAATAGTAGACAACTCAATAAAGGAGAGTCAAACTTGCGAGTGGGCAATGGAGTAAGAGTTACTACATTAGCTGTAGAAACATATGTATTGAGGCTCCCTAGCGGGTTTATGCTAGAATTGGATAATTGTTTTTATGTACCTGCTTTGACTAAAAATGTAATGTTTGTTTCTAGTCTTAATAAAGTTGGATTCCATTTAAATTTTAGTAACAAGGGTTGTTCAATTTATTTGAATGGAACGTTATATGCTTTGGGTACATTGTGTAATGGTATATACATATTGGATATGTTGGGCCCCGAAAATTTTCTTTTATTTAGTAAGCATGATCTGAATACATTTTGTTGTCTTGCAAGATAATATGTTTTATTTGGAGTTTAATTATTATGCCAAGGTTAGAATTAAATCAATGTAT
>JANKYE010000010.1:15306565-15318701 GCA_032467995.1 Erythroxylum dillonii
TACTTTACAATAAATGAAGAGAAGACAAAAATAAAAACCTTTTTGTGATTTTTATAAATTTTTAAAAAACTAAAACTAAAAATTAAAATTAAAAACTCAAATAAATAATTTTTTACTAATTTTTAGGCCCTGAGCTAATGCAATGATAGCAAATAGTTTTAAAATTGCTTGGTGTTGTGTCAATAATTCTCACATCACACAGATCAACCAAATTCTACTGCAAAAGTAGCCATCATTATGATTTAAATAACATTTTTGTTAGCTGGCGACAACCACCACATCAATTTAAATGTCAAACAGAAATCAGTAACATGGACGATGCCATGTCAAGTTCTTGCATTCTCGCGTTCGTTCTTTGACTTCTGTAATATACAGTTCTTTGAAGTCTACTGATCAAACCGAGTCATCTTGTAGGTTTCAGGAAGCTACGGCACAATTTCTTAATATGAACAAGTTCTTCAAAGAACTTTCTCTCCAAAAAGGCACCAAATCCAAAAGAGATGGACGACATCCAACTCTCTCGTGAAACCAACGGCTATAGACGCCAACAATGAGTGTTCAATCAAAAGAGTCAAATTTTGGACTCTAGATGACGGCGAGATGGGAGGGACAAAGGAGGTTGTACCAACTTCCTTCAAAGATAAACTCCTATCTCAATCTACGGGAGAACTAGGCATCAATTTCAACGAGGCTTCTTATATTGATTTGTCAGAGGACGATTTCGAGATTATCGAGGAAGCCATTCCCAACACCCCCCAATTAATTTCTCTAACCGAATTAAGCATGCAATGGCCGACTTTATACAAGAAGCTATGGTTGTGCGGTCATTGGGAGGTTAATTGGGTTTTCAAAGTTTGCAAATACGAATCCAAGCCTTGTGGCAACCACAAGGGAGTTATAAGGTGATAGACTTGAAAAAACACTACTTTTTGGTGAAGTTTCAATTGTATAGAAATTACATACCTGTCCTTATGGATGGTCCTTGGATGGTTTGGGGTACGTATCTAACAGTTCAACCACGAAATTCTGCTTTTTCTATTATAGATATTATCTAGAAAGCTATTATAGCATGGGCTAGATTTCCTGGCATGCCTCTTCAATATTATCATAAAAACGTGATTCGGGCTATTGGCCAACTGATTGGGAGAGTGATTTGTATTAATTACAATACATCTATAGGGGCTAGAGGTAAATTTGCTGGTCTTCCAATAGAAATCAACCTCACCAAGCTGTTGATATCTAGAATCAAAGTTGATGGTCTTATACAATCTGTAGAATATGAAGAGTTACCTAAGATCTGTTTTACTTGTGGTAAGTATGGTCATATTGTTGATGAATGTTTACTACCATCATTCGATCAAAACCAGTGCTGGAAACAACCAAGATCAATAGGGAGACCTAAGGAGGAGGAGATCTGAATCAACTAAATGAGGCTATCTTTGGACCGTGGATGCACGCACCAAATCGCATAAAGCGAAATTACAGGAGAAGTGGCCTAGACTCTGGTACGAAAATATCTCCTCGAGTACTGTACGAATTGAACAGTTGGGGGCTAAAGGGAAAGGAGGGTCTGGTTCGCGTTTCAATGCTTTAACTGAATTGGACGATAGTGCTTATGGGAAAGAAAATAACTTGTGAGACAATTAATAAGGAAGCCCAAGGGAGAGGTTCTAATCACTTTAATAAGAAACTAGATGAGACCTCTATCAGGCAACAACATAATCAAGGAACTATAAGTGTACCAATGGGGAAAGCCAGCTATGAAAATGGGAATAGTAAAAGTGTTGGCTCAAAAAACAATAACCTGCAATTGCCAACCAAGGATACTTAAAAGGCCTAATCAAAGTCTGAAAAGGGACAACTTTCCAAGCCATTGGTTGTTCAAAAACTAAACCCGGAGGATACGCAACCCCTTGAGATTATTCATCAACCTATTAAACTGGACCCCACCAAACATACAATAGTTACAATTAGGGAACTTTATCAGGATGTTAACAAAGATGAAAATAACATGGAGATAATTACTAATTGGACAGCTA
Source organism: Erythroxylum dillonii (assembly GCA_032467995.1). Classification (NCBI taxonomy): domain Eukaryota; kingdom Viridiplantae; phylum Streptophyta; class Magnoliopsida; order Malpighiales; family Erythroxylaceae; genus Erythroxylum; species Erythroxylum dillonii. The sequence continues at coordinate 15,308,605 of JANKYE010000010.1, forward strand.
TACGAAAGGAGCGGACATCCTGATTTAAGTAATAAGAGGGGCATTGGCGCATTAACCAAAGTGAAGATGAAGAGGAGTTGCCGTGTGACGAAACCAACAGCTAAAATATCAAAGGCCTTCAAGCAGCAGTTCTTTAAGGAGTTAGATCTCTCTCAAGTTATGGAAGAAGGGAAGGAACATAATGAGGGTATGGAGATGGTGGAGGAGACGCCTCCTCAGGAATAGAGGAATAGAGGTTGGTGCTCCCTTTTTCATTCTATAGGACTCGTGACATAAAACTTTTTTGTTTGGAATTGTCGCGAAGCAGGAAATGCTAAGTTTATAAAAAAATTTAAACAATATTTTAAGAAACATAATCCTGGTATTGTGGTTTTAGTAGAGCCTAAAATAAGTGGCTACATTGCTAATGATGCTCTATCTAAAATGGGTTTTCCTTTCTCTCGTCGAGTGGAGGCTTGTGGGTTTCACGGGGGTATCTGGATTCTTTGGAAAGAATGTATTGCAATATCAGTCATTGCTAATTATCCCCAATTTGTTCATATGAAAGTATCATAGAGTGCTTGGGAATGGTGCTTTTTCACTACTATTTATGCTAGTCCTATGGCTACCACTAGAGCAAGCTTCTGGCCTATTCTCTCAAAACTAAATTTTGATGTTGACTCTTTCCCTTAGTTTCTTGCTAGAGATTTTAATGCTCACTTATATGGTGATAGTAAGAAGGGTGGATCAGTTCTACGATCCTCTCCTTGTCTACTCTTTTGTAAATGGGTCGAGCATTATAATATTGTGGATCTGGGATTCAATGGTCCTAGATATACATGGTCAATAGGGAGACTATTAGAAAGGATAGATTAGGCACTTGGTAATCCGAAATGATTTGAATATTTCCGGTCATCTTTTGTCCTACATCCCCCAAAATTTTATTCTGACCATCGCCCTCTTGTTATTCGTCCCACCCCAAGAAGGAACGTGGATAAAATATATGCATTTTGATTCTTGGCTCTTTGGGTTACTCATGACACATTCCCAGAACTTATTAAAAGAAATTGGCGTGATGGAAAACCTATCAATGAGACCATTCAGTGTTTCTCTTCAGCAGTGAGTAAATGGAATAGAAATGTTTTTAACAGTATTGGTAAAAAGAAACGCATTTTAGAAGCTAGACTTTCTAGAATACAAAAAGCTTTTGAGTCTCATTATTCAAATTCGTTACAACAACTAAAAGCTCAATTGATGGAGGGGTATGAGCAAGTCCTTACTCAAAAAGAGTTACTCTGTCAACAGAGGACTAGAAATGATTGGATTCAAACGGGGTATCGAAAAACTACTTTTTTCATGTTAAAGCTAGAGCCCGACCAAGTAAAAACAAGATTGAGACGCTCAAATTGAACGACCAGTAGTGTCTGGATGAGGATAACCTAAAGAAAGGGGCAATAGACTATTTCTCTCAACTTTACACAACAGAGACAACTATTATTCCTGAGTATGGCGTACAAGGTGATTTCCCTGTTAGGAAACGAGGTTGAGATCCGATCTCGATCGCAGTGGAATAATCACAAAATTTTTTCGTGACTTTTGATTTCTTGAAAACCAAGATCTATTTAATTCTATAAAATGATTAACAAATCATAATTAAGCGAAATTTAATTCGTACTTTATTCCAAAGCTTGATCTTTATCTTGTTGTATCCCTCGAACTGCTTCTGAAACTAATCTGTCTCAACCACCATAGCTGCACAAATGTCTGACTTCTAACGATATCCACATAATGAGTTGAGAGAACTCTGTAACTCCTACAGAGAGGGTTAAGGAAGAGGTGCTAGCTCCATAGAACTTAAGTCTATTTATAATAAGCTTTGAACGTTTTAGTAATTTAATTGAAATTAAATTCTAATTTCAGTTAAACTTTAATTACAATTACAAATAATTCTAAGTAAATACTAATTATGCCCATATGAGATTCAATATCTCATATTGATCTTTATTTATTAAATATCTCATATTTAATCATAAAGTTTCTCAAACTTTGCAATCAAGTTCAACTTGATTAAATTAATTTTGCTCTCTACAACTCATTCTATATGTGAGACCTATTAGGCAGTGCCGGCCCTGGACAAAGGCTAGCAGGGCACCTGCCCAGGGCCTACTATAAGAGAGGGCCCCTTTCAACAACCCCCTCTCTAAACTCAGAAGCATCGATTGAAGGTTTGGAGTTATTCTATTATTGGTGGAGGTTTGAGGAGAACATGCTTTAACTTTTAAGCGTCCAATGAGAGGGGGCCCCACTTCAAGAGCTCCCTCTCTCTAACGTTAAAGTCTTATATAGCCCCCCTCTCCATCGTTAAAGTCTTAAAGTCATTAAATGACTTTAAAGTTACTAAGTCATTTAATGACTTCAAAGTTATAATTTAACGTTATAACATTTTTTATTTTTGAGGTAAAGGTAATTTTGTGTCCTTATGATGATAAATAGTCTTAAAATATTTATGTGTACTTTTACTTTCTAATTTCTTTATTTTCATCAATATATATATTTAAAGTACTCCAACTTAAAAATTAACAGCAAAAAAATTTACGATTATGTCATCAATATCACAAGAAGGTTGAATAGTTTAGTTATATTATGTATTGAGAATGATATGTTGGACAATATTGATCTTGATAATATTATTAATGATTTTGCATCTAGAAATGTACAGAGAAATTGTTTTTCATAAATCATGATCCTCTGTGTATTTGTTAGTGTTATGATTATTTAATATTTAGTTGATTATGTAAACTTATAAATTAAGTCATTTATGTTTCATACAAATATGTAAACTTAAATATATTGTCGATTTATTAGGGGCCTTTTTTTAATTTCTCCCAGGGCCTATAAAACTATAGGAACGACCCTGCCATTAGGTTCCTAAATATGTTGACAATGATTATAAATTCTAATTTTAATTTATAATTAAAATTAAATAAATTAAACTCCTTTTAATTTATCTTTAATTCTCCAATTAAACAATTTACAATCATAGATCAAGATTGGCATCTAATAACGCATCATGACCACCTAAATACTTAAGAATGTCAAAGTGATTTTTGTCTAACCTTTTCGTGCATAATTTTTTCGTATAATTCAATCATTTCATCATACAATATTTCGATTAGACATAGAATATGGAATAATGTCTAATCTGTTTTGAGTTTAATCGTGTTGGTTCTTTTCTATTAGCTATTGATTCAATTAATGACACTTATAAACTATTTACAAAGCGTTATTTTACCTTGGCCAAGGATTTTCGAATCAATACTAATCGAGAACAACGAAATATTCTATTGGACCCCGAACTTTTCTAAGAAGCTAGAACTGTTAAATGAGAAATTTTTTGTGATTATTCATATGTAAAGATTATTTTGAAGCAAGAACCATCTTAATTTGAGCTCTACAGATCAATATATGCTTAAAAAGCCGAAGTGTATTCTTACCCTAATCATGCTCTCCCAACCAGCCCCTCACATTCTCTAATGCAAACCTTTTCAAATCAACTTCAAAATATTTCAATTTTTTTGAAGAGATAGAAAAATGTATTATGAATCTATTGCTTTAAGAATCACCTCATTTGGAGGTCGTATGAGGAAATTATGACCAAAAGAATCCAATATGTTTAAGTCCTCATTCATTTTGTACCTGTCTTGGCGCAATTACAATAACTTTTGTTACAGATTTCTGATTGATTTCGTTCTTAGATGATTTGAAAGAAGACTTTTAGATCTACAACTTTGATGAAGATGACAAAGTGATATTTGGCCTCTAAAAGGGCCAAAAATCATGATTTACTGTAGCTTAGTCGAGAAGGTCCGTTTAACGGACCTAAAGTTCATCTAATAGACATAGGGGTTCTCCAAACCCCTCCAAATCCTCTCCAATGCTTCCTACATCCAATATAACATTATATTCACTCATAATCTTTCCAAATTCAACTATTCTAGTGCTAAATCACTTCATATCAATTCAAACTCCAAATTTATCTCATAAAATTCTCAATTCTCAACCTATTTGGTTCATCAAAACCACACATTCTCATTAATATACCATAGTTGTCCTGTGCATACATTCCTTGCAGCATCACATCTTGTAATGATCATATCTTTCCATTCCGATATCCAAAAATTACAAACTTTATGTCATTATAAAGCTAGAAAGATTATCTACAACTTCTAAAAAAGACAATCTTGGCTAATTCTACCTAAATCGATACAGTTTTTCCTTTGAGTTCAGAACACAATTTTCCTTATGAAAAACTTGAAATTTGTCCCAAATTCACTTCCCTAACTAATGCAACACCATTCTTCTCCATTCATAACTCCTATTTTTTTCCATAACATATGTATGTATATCACAACAATTCATGTTCAAAATTATCAACTCAAGTTGAATTTGAAAGGAAATAGAAAAGAAGGTTTGGATACAAAATGGGTTATATATGAAAGGTTGGAAGTTAAAAGCTGAAAAATGTAATTGAAACATGTTCATTAAGTATGCTTCGGTGTTTTAGCTATACCTTTTGCTCTACTTATCCAAATGAGATGATTCTTGATTTGGATTAAATTAGAGAAATAGGGTTAGAGATTGTTTGATAAAATCGAGTTTTAATTCAGTCTCTAAGAATATCAATTTTCGGATAGAAGTTGAGCACATAATATTGTTTTAGTATAAGAGTAGTTTGGAAATATTTGGGGTATAACTTTCAGACTACTGAACCAAATTAAATGATCTTGATGTCATTAGAAAAATGAGACAATGAGGAATATTTTTTTAGAAGGAAGTGCTAGTAAACTCTAACTTAGTTTCTTTTGAACTAAACTCATTAACTCCCATCCTTACAAACCAATTATCTCCAAAGTCTCTTTTGATTTCTTTTTCCTATTTTCTAAAATTTTCAAAATTTATTTCCTAAATTCACTAAAATTAAAAAATATCACAATTTCACTAACCCATAAAATTTCCAATGTAAAAACATTCATAATTCTCAAAAATTCACCAATCAATCCAATTATACCCGGAATTGTTCATGAATGCATGTACAATTATTTTCATGTGCAAATAAATTCACTATTAATGTATAAGTGTATGGCATATCATGCATGAACATGGAAATGCATCTCTAACTCTCACTAGTTACTCACATTTACCAATCTAACCCTCCCATAAGTAATGGGATGTTACATAGAGCATGAAATTAATGTCTAATATATGTTTAGTCTAATCATATTAGTTCTCTTCTATTAGCTATTGATTCAATTAATGACATTTATAAACTATTTACAGAGTGTCATTTCACCTTGGTCAAAGATTTCCGAATCAATACTAATTGAGAACAACAGAACATTCTCCCTAATTACTTTAGAGTGTTGAATCCTATCTTGATCATTCAACTATTTTCATATAGTTCATGCTACATCTAATGACTACTGATTAAACAACCTATGCTTAAATAGATCATAAGTAGTATCAAAACATAGCAATCCTTATACAAGATAATTTTGATGACCTCAAGTTAAAGAATCACTTATACAATCATCACAATGAAAATTCCAAAGACATGCAAGTAATGTTCCAAATAGATTTCTCATATCGGGTCTGTTTAGTGAATTTGTTCTCTAGCAAGCACCCACACGTTTATTTAAATATCTCTATACTTTTGCCTATGAGATCAACTACTTCCTTCATAAGGAAAAACAAAACGTATGTTAGTCTTTTTACGTTCTGTTAATGTCCAATTTTAATAGAACAATGACTAAAAATATTTAGGAATAATACATAAATGCAATATAAATCTCATTATAATTTCATTTTTAGTGTACAATTATCACATAGATTTTATCATATACATCTAAAATTGTATAAGATAAAAAAAGTCTTTAAATAATTTGTCACTAAATTACAACCAAAGCGATTGACTGTAGGGCATAAATCAACATTCCCCACTTTACAAAATTCAGATATTTTGCAATTGACTCATCCGGTAGAAAAACAAGAGGTTAAACATGCTCTTTTCGCTATGGATCCTAAGAAGGTAGCAGGAAGTGATGGTCTTTCTGCGTTTTTCTTTCAAAATCAATGGGCAATCGTGGGAGAGTCACTCAAACAAATGGTCCAAGAAGCTTTTTTAAGAGGTTATATCCCTGCGGAGATTAATACTACGCGCCTTATTCTTATACTTAAGGTGGAGGGCCTTGAAACTTTCAATCATTTTCGTCTAATCAGCCTTTGTAATGTAGTATATAAACTCATAACAAAAGTGCTAGCAAATCATCTAACACCAATCTTACAATATATTGTACACCCTAATCAAACTAGTTTTGTGCCTGGAAGAAATATCACTGACAACATTATTATAGCATAAGAGGTTATTCACACTATGCGAAGACATATTGGGGGCAGACATATAGCAATCAAAGTTGGTCTTCAAAAGGCCTACGATAGACTTCATTGGGAATTTGTGGAAGCTACTCTCAGGGATATTGGTATCCCTAGCATCATTGTGTAGCTAATAGTGAGTTGTGTTAGCTCTTATTCTATGCAAGTCCTATGGAATGGCAATCTCACAGAGAATTTTTGGCCATCGAGAGGAATTAGATAGGGTGACCCAATTTCTCCGCACTTATTTATTCTATGCATTGAACGTCTTTCATTGGCTATCGAACGAAAGTCCGAGGAAAAAACTAGGTTCCTTTTAAAACAAGCCCTCATGGTCTAACAATATCGAACCTCTTTTTCGCAGATGACCTTATCCTATTTTCCAAAGCTCTTAGAGACCAAGTTAAGGTGATTAAGCAAGTGCTCGATGAGTTTTGTTCCAGCTCTAGCCAACTGGTTAGCAGAGGTAAAACTGTTTTATTTGTGCCATGTAGTGTCCCACCTAATGCGGCTCGTATTTTTAGTAGCAGCTTTGGTTTCAAACTCAAGAATGATTTGGAAAAATATCTTGGGATGCCACTCCTTCACAACCGAGTTAATAGGGGTACATATCAACCCATTGCTGACAGAGTCACAAAAAGACTATCTGATTGGTCTGCAAAAACTTTATCCTTTACTGGAAGAACTACTCTTACACAATCTGTTCTTTTAGCTATCCCTTGTTACACAAAGCAGACAACTTCCATCCCATAGGCGACACTCCATAAGATAGAAGGCAATTGTCGTCGATTCATTTGGGGGCAAATCAAGGTAAAAAAAGAATCAACCTAGTGAAATGGGATAACATATGCCAACTTAAAAATAGAGGAGGCTTAGGTCTACGAAAATTGAAGGAATGCATTGAAGCTTTTATTATGAAACTTGCTTGGCAAATTCTATCTTCACTTGATGCTCTTTAGGTGAGAATATTACATGGCAAGTACATGCATAAAATAAAAGGAATTCCTCATTGTTTGCTGCCAAATAATTGCTCCTTTCTTTGGAGGGCCATTTGTAAGAATTGGACTCCAATGGTTTCTAGAATTTGATGGGCGATTGATGATGGGAAGACAGTGAAATTATGGGATGACATTTGGATAGGAGACACTATTCTTTTTACTGTTTATAGGGTAAACCTGACAGAGGAGGTCAAAAACTTAACTGTCTCTAAGATAACAAATGTGTTTGGAAATTGGCAGTGAGATTACATATCTTCAAAGTTGCCTCCTTTGCTTTTTGCTAAAATTACAGGTGTGAAGCCACCTTCTCTGAATGATGGCCATGACCAATTTTATTAGGGCTTATCTTATTCGGGAGAATTTTTCTGTCAAATCAGCATATGAAGCTATTTGTTGAAATTTCTGGCATCTTTCTAATAAGACCTGGAAGTTGGCTTGGCAGTTCCCAGAACCTCAACATATTCGGTCCTTTCTTTGGTTGGCTCTACAGGGTAAGCTCTTAACTGACTTGGAATTATGTCAACGACATATTGGAAAGTGACCTTACTGTGACACCTGTTATGGTATAAAGGAATCTTTGGTTCATGCTCTCCAAGACTGCATCGAAGCACGAGTTATTTGGGCACGCTTAAAATTCTTAGGTTTATTCACAAGGTTTTTTCAATAGCAACATGACGAATTGGTTAGTTCATAATCTTTCTAAACGAGAGGGTTCAAATATTGATCACGATTGGCAGATTATTTTTTGGGTCACTTGCTGGCTTATTTGGAAGTGGAGGAATCGTAGACGCTTTGAGAACAAAGATTAGGGAAACAAGATTTCGACCATCCTAGCTCAAGTTAACGAGATAAAAAGAGTTAACATTATGACTAATGAGACTAGGCCCTTGTGCCATGAATGTTTGATTGGTTGGGTTCCTCCAGAGGAAGGATGGATGAAACTTAATACAGTTGGTGCCTTTAAGACTTCAAGTGAGGTGGCTATAACAGGTTGCCTGTTAAGGGATCAATTTGGCTGCGAGAAAGGAGGTTTCTCTATACGCATAGGTACTTGTACTCCTATTGCTGTTGAACTATGGGAGGTTTTGCAAGGACTAAAAATGGCTTGGGTAGCTAGTATTCCAAATCTCATCTTAGAGGTGGATAGTCTTTGTGTGGTCAAACTGCTAACAAAAGATAATATCTCAACCAATCAAAGCTGGTCCCTTGTATCTGCTGCTAGAGATTGGCTAAATCATGACTTACTAGTGCGAATTGTTCATAGTTATAGGGAAGGAAATTGTGCGGCAGATCGGATGACAAATATGGCCATAAATCTCCCTTTTTGATACTATGAGTTCCCTCTCGCTCCTACTAGCATTTTTGATATTTTAGAGAGGGATAAGGTTGGAGTTGCCTTCCTTCGATTATGCCCTATGAGTTAAGACTTTTGCCTCTTCTTATATAAAAAAAAAGTCTAGCAGAATAAACAAAATTTATGAAATTATTTTTCTTTGTCTGATAAAACCACTTGGTAATTCAAATTTATGCAAAATATTCTTCCATAGTGTTCGTGTGGTTATGAGTACCGTTCGATACCGGCAGATACTAGCCAGAGCATATTGTATCGACCGAAAAAAGGAAGAGTAATGGTTGCTTTAGTACCGGCCGTAAATACCAACCAGTACGGTGTTTTCCGGTCGGTATTAGTCGGTACCCAAAATACCGGCACATACCGACTAGTACCGTGAATTTGGGAATGTTGGAGGACTAATTTGCAATTTTCAAATTTTTAATCCTAAACCCCCTCACCCTGACTCTGCTCTTAGCCTCTCACTTTTACTCTCTCGACTCTTACACTCACTCTCGCCGCCGTCTCGCCTCTTATTGTCGTGCTCCTCTCACCCCCGCCACCACTTCTCGTCTTCTCCGGTTGTCCCCTCCGGCCCTTCCCAGTGTCTGTCTCACTCTCTCCTCCTTCCCTCATCCTCCTCGGAGCCCGATCTCACTTTGTGTTTAGGGTCCCCCAAGACCCACCGCACCCCCAACACTTCTGACCCGTGGATAACCCAAAAACCAGAACCAATTCAATTTGTTTTTAGGTGTGTTATTTTCTGTTTTCGAATTATTGTTGGTTAATCACAAATTTTATTGTGTTGGATTGGATTTGGATTTTGTCATTGTTGGATGATGGATTTGGGAGTTGAATGTTTTCGGCGGATGATGAATTTCCTGCTCATCTCATGGTATTGGATTTGCATGTATGTGAATTGGTTTTATTTTGGAATGGAATTACTCACGGTATTGGATTTGTGTGTATGTGAAATTGTGAATTGGTTTGATTTTGAAATGGAATTGTTGAAGTTGAATACCGTGAGCTATTGATCTGGGTTGTGTGATTTTGTCATTTTTTATATGAAAATTAGAATTGGAATTGTAAAATAGGGTGGTGTGGTGGTCAGGTGGTGATATATATGTATTATATGCATGACTTAACAATGTTGATTACTTGATTATTAAAATTGAAAGTTGATAATCAACAATTAAACCTAAATGTAAAATTAATAATCAAATGTGAAATTGATAATCAAATGTAAAATTGATAATCAAATGTGAAATTGTAAAATTGATAATTAAAATTTGTAAAATTGTAAGAACTTAAATCATTAATTAACACATTCTTAATATTTGTGAAATGGTAATTTATTTTTA
>JANKYE010000010.1:15438631-15449040 GCA_032467995.1 Erythroxylum dillonii
TCTAATAATTAAATTTAATTGTTTACTAGGAGTTTTAATAACACAAGTAGTTCAACTGATCCAATTTTTAAAAATTTGTTTAAAAATTTTAGGTCTATTTTATAAATTTAAAAAATTATCCGAAACGGTACCTGGTACGGATCGTTACTGGCATAATACTGTACCATCCGATACCGAGTTCGATATGGTATTCGCAACTTTGACTGATACACATATAATAGAGTCGTGATTTTGATTAAAATTAATAGACTAGATTGAATTTTCTTGTCATTTTTGGATTTAACCATTTATTGCATCCCTTTTTCGAAGTCTAACTTAGACGTGCGTATTATTATACCCCAGATATTTAAAGGGACATGAAGTCAAGTTAGTTGCAAGGAAAACGAAATTGTGTATGATCCAAACTGGATGGAACAAAATAATGAAATATATGTACCCTCTAATCTACTTGATTGATAGTTTTTAATTCTACCCAATTGCAATTCTCTTAACTTTGCGTTTCACCTGTACTTGGAAGGTCTTCTCTTTTTTTTTTTTTTTTAATAATTGATGTAATAAAACGTACAAAATTTGCCATTCCCTTCTCTGTGTATTAGGTCCAAACATGAAACACACGAGAGTTTCTTCAAAGTACAATTTAGAGTTGACGCTCTTCTGTCTCGTATCTGTCATCATAAGCAACCAATAAAGACCGTTCATTCCAAATTGGTTATCAAATCATGTTGCTAAGGTTCATTATTACAGCTCAGTGAGGCTGATAAATTGGGTAGTAGACTAATATTTTTGTTAATCAACGTTAATTCAATTTTGTATTACCAGATGGATACTGAAACACTGATTACAGCTGGACTACGCAAGAAAATCAGGAAAAAAAGAAGAAGTGAAAGCTGTGAACTGAAGCCTAACTGGGACAAAGGCCTACGGCTCCATCTCTACCGTGAAATGGAATGAATTCTACCTACAAAAGCCATAGAAACCATTCCAAGGACGTTGACATTTTATTGATGATGTTCTGCTTCCTTCTGCCATTGCATTATTAGCCCCGTCCCTGGTAAGTTTGTTTCTGTTTCTTTTGGGTCGCTGTCGTAGGCCATGATCGAATCTTTCCTTTTTACATCAATAATTTCCACGAGTTTTTTGGCTCATATAAACAAAAGGGTAGGTACTCCTATATGAGCTCGCCTCTCTCCATTTCTTCAAGTAAATATTTGGTTTGCTAGTACTACACTTAAAAACTACTAAGACTCCTGCCAAACGTCTTCCACTCTTGGAACATGCAGTCATGAACTCATCGAGAAAGCAACCAGCTTTTGGCGATTTCATTATTGGTTAAGCTGAATCATCGTCAGAAAAAAAAAAAAAAGAATCCAACGTGTTCACATGAGAGTTATCAGAAAAAGAGAAACCGCAGAAAGGGTGGTTTACTTGGAAATATGTAGTGTAGAAGTAGCAGTAGTAGTAATGTCAACATAGCTGGCTAGTGGGGGATAACAACCCCACAGCTTTCAATCTCTTCTTATTCACCGCTTTTCCTCATTGTCTGCATTATACACTTTTTATATCTCAATTTTCAAGTATTATTGTTATCCGTATTTGTTCTTTTCCTTTTCTCTTTCGGTTTTTGGACAAGGCTTTCTACTGTTATGTAGGTGATTAGATGACCTTGTATTGCATGCTCTGTTTTGGTGGTGTGGTTGTGAAACAGTGTTTATTTGTTACAGCCAAGATGCTCTGTGCAATTCCAACTTGCAGTAGCAGACAACAATTACAGTATTATACTGCGTTACTGCCCACACAAAAATTTTACTTAATAGTAACGCTCTGCTTCATCATTAACACCGTCATCATGATTACCATCGTCGTCATCATCTCATCTTGAGACTCCAAAATCCCGAATTTTGTTGTTCTGTAATAAAGGTTTATTCTTATTCACTCGGAAACATCAAACTACAAGAAAAGATTGGAGGGTTCAAGGAATTCGTTTCAACAGTTTAATTACTTGGGTTTCTTTTGGTGGGTCTAGATACACAAAATATATGTCGGTTAGACTGATGAGTTATGGCTTTTGGAGTGGTTTTGTTCAAGGTGGAAGGAATGCTGTAATAGGAATATTGTTGTCGGCGTGCGGTCACTTTCTGTCGGCATTGTCTGTATCCAACGATGATTCCCGAATTTATTTATTCTAAAGTACAACCAGGAGATTGATTGATTCATTAATTCATTAATTGGCAGCGGTTGTTTGCAGCTCTGAAAGCTGTCTCCCTCGTTTCTTCATTCCTAATCTGGACCTCAAAGGCTTATCTCTTCGGCACTTCTGCGTTTGAGTTAGTTTTCCTTGATTTGTCATTGTGGGGTCTCTATTAAAGCTTTAGGTGAGATTTAAAGGGGCATAAGGGATTTGATACTCAATGTTGGAATGTGGGTAAATATTGATTTGATCGATCTTGGTACTGGGAAACCGACTCAATTAGCCGTTGGCAGATGGAGCTGAGGTTTCTTAGGACTTGGCTTCATCTTTCCACAACGACAGCTAGTACAGGTTTGAAGACTTCAGATTCTTTTTGTTCTTTTGTTTCTGAATGCAAGGACTTTGTCAGTATTCCGGCGGTTTTTGTTGGATTCGCCTGTTTCATCTGTGAATTTGATGTCTCTTCTTTTGGTTTGTTGGCATTTCGCGATTATTTCTGTTGGAAAATGCTTTACAGTGGGATATCTGCAGCTTTATTCAATCATCTTAAATCATCTGCTCGTTTGTGGTTGAATCATTTTAAACCTCCACTACGGAGCACCTATGTTACTAGAACATTATCAGCTCCTGTACCAATATAGTCACTTCTAAACTTCTGATTTGCCTTGAAACTAACGTTTCTTGCTTTTGTATGTCCTTTTCTTTCTCTTCTTTGCAAGTTTTTCTCCACTTACGCTTTCTGTGCTTATTGGTGTACTTTTGCTACAGGCTCAATGTACATTATCTTATACTGCACAAATAAATTTCCACATAGCCGAAGTATTTGCTTTACCAAATGTCAAGGGCTCTTGCAGCCGTATTAGGAGGTGCTGCAGGACTCGTGGCATTGGTGGGGATGATTGTTATTTTATGGCTTTGCCTATGTCGGAAAAACAGCATTTCAAGAACTTCTGAGACAGGATCTTCTGATCAATCTATTCAAGGTATCAATTACAAGGAATATATTTCGGGTGGGTAAGCAAGGAAGAAAGTGCAAAGATTAATTAGCTTATGATTTTCTCTGATGATGTGCAGCAAGAAGACATGCTGAGGTCGAGTTATCATTACGGGAGGCAAGGCGCTTTGAGATGGAAGAATTGTCTCTGGCCACAAAGAACTTTAGTGACAAAAATCTGATTGGGATAGGAAAATTTGGGGAGGTATATAAGGGCTTACTTAATGATGGCATGCTTGTAGCCATCAAAAAGCGACCTGGAGCACCAAGTCAGGAATTTGTTGATGAGGTAAATATGAGTTCTACATAACTAAAAAAATGCTTGAATAGGATAAAATGTTTACATCTTAATTGTTTGACAATGCATGCAAAAGTCTCATTTTCTTTCAAAAAATCGAAAAAGGAAAAACAATATTAAAAGGAAGGGTAGCTCAGATTCTTGCACAAGGAGTATGAGCCTGCATTCAAGCTTCCTTGTTTCTTGTATACACTTGCTCTATTGTTCAACTGGTGATGGTTTGACTTGGTGTTTGTGAAATATACTTGTTAGGTACGCTACCTCTCCCCCATTCAGCATCGGAATCTTGTGACTCTTTTAGGGTACTGCCAGGAAAACAATCAACAATTTCTCATATATGAGTACATACCTAGTGGAAGTGTTTCTAATCATTTGTATGGTAACTCTCTAACCAATGACCGAATTTTACTTCTTCCATTGTTGCAGTCTAGACTTTGTTTCTTAAGTTAGGACATATCATAATTGTTCTCCTGAATTCATAAGTTTTGAATATTTGGACAATATGGTCTCTCTTTGTAAGAACATTATCTTATTCTCTTGCATGCTAAAATTTCTGATTATTACTTCGCAGGACCTAGTCAAGTCTCAGATGGGAAGCTAGAATTCAAGCATAGACTTGCAATCGCTCTAGGGGCTGCTAAAGGTGATCCTCTGCAAAATCAGTGAGCATTTTGGATTTCCTGGTATCAGTTTTTCTTTTCTTTGGAAAATATCTGGTTCAATGCCAAAGAGAAAACTAATATGGATTGAGGAAACTGATATTGTATATACATTTGGAAGTTTGTGAAACTTGAAATGAATCAAAAGATTCATCTTGTTAAATGTTGAAATGAATATGCCACCTCAAGTATTCCATCCTGTGCAGGATTGGCTCATCTTCATTCTTTAATTCCTCGCTTGATACACAAGGATTTCAAAACGTCCAATGTTCTTGTAGATGAAAATTTTATAGCCAAAGTTGCAGATGCAGGATTGCGTAATTTCCTGGGAAGAATTGACATAGCTGGCCCATCTTTACAAGTGACTGCAGATGAGATATTTCTTGCCCCGGAGTACTGCTTGTCAACCTTTCATTTCTTGTATGCTAATTGAATGTTGTATACTTTCCTTGCTCATTTGACATTGTTTGTGTACAGGGTGAAGGAATTCAGACGATTTTCTGAAAAGAGTGATGTCTTTAGTTTTGGCGTATTCCTTCTGGAGTTACTCAGTGGGAGGGAAGCAATCGTAGCACCAACTTCAGACTCCAACCAGAACCTTGTTGAATGGGTATGTCCAGTCTTATTGCATCACTGCACTTGGAAATAAAGTCCTCCTTGATCTACTCTAGCAATTTAATTGCTGCGATTACTTTTATCCTCAATTGTGTGAAGAAATAGGTAAATGGTGGGAGTAGAGCATATTATGCTAGCTTTGGTAAATACAACTGTTAAAGATATGGGCACCAACTTAGTCGATCAAGCGTGGTAAAACAAGTGATATATCAATATGGAACTAACTGTTTTCTTTCTGGCAGTGAAGTAAGTTGAATTTTTGCTATATGTTGCATAACACGAAAGATGCTGCTTAAAATTTGTAATGAATTTTATCTTGTGTTCTTATAAAGGTGCAAAGTAGTGAAGACTACAGCCATTTTTACAGCATCATCGATCAAAGGATGGGGAGTAGCTTCACACCTGAAGGTATGGAATCGTTCATTCAGTTGACAGTCAGATGTCTGGATCCGTCAAGCGAGAGACGACCTGCCACCAGTTACCTCGTAATGGAACTTGAGCGGATGCTTGAGAAAGAAATGAGCATGACAACAGTCATGGGGGAAGGAACTTCAACTGTGACCCTTGGAAGCCAGCTGTTTAGAGCAACAAAATAAAAATAAAAAATAAAAAAAATCTCAGTTACCAAATACTTTATTGATTGTATGTTCTGTGCTTTTGATAAGTGTATAAAAGAACGGCTGTATTGTTTTGATTATTGGCATAGCAGTGTAAGAAAAGTTTGTTGTAAAGCATGATTTGTTGTTCATAGTAAAGTGGGTGATTGCAATATCTTGTACATTTGCCTTGTTCACATCAGCACTAATTCTTCTTGCCTTGCACATTGCAGGGTGGACCTAAAACTCGCATAGCTTGGCCCAAAAACCAATTAACGAAGAACAAGTGTACAACGCTAAACCTCTCCTCATCTCAAATCAGATGCTTTAGCTTCACCCTCAATTCAAATTCTATTGCTACCTGATTTCCATTTTCCGCGACAGATTTATTCAGATTGCATCGCTGAATCAAAAGCCAGCAGTAGCGTCGATTGGGAGTCACCGTCACTCCCAGAACCGGTCAACCCCAACTCCAATTTCATTTCATGCAGAATATAGAACTTGCGTGATGCTGCAGTGCCTTTGCTTCAAGTCGTCTGCAACAACATCGGCGTCCTTGCCCACTTCTCCCAACGCAACCATCGATCTCCGGAATTCTCCCCCACACGCGGAGGGTGAGGCTTCTATTGCAAGCTGCGCTTGCGTGCTTGTTATTTGTTTGTGTAAATGTTCCAATGGGGTTTGACTTGCTTATTTTGCTGTGACGCCACTGACTTCAGCTGCTGGGACGTCAGCGACAAGTGCTCAGCTCTCACCTCCCGTTAACTTCCGTCGCGAGTACACCTTGGCTTTCCAAACCGATTCCTACAAGGAGATTTGTTCTAGACTTGAAGATGGTCAAATTGATTTTTGTATGAACAGTAATGATGGTGTGGATGTTCACCGAGACCTCTTAGATCAGCTGCTAAGGCCCGATAGAGAACGTGTGAAAGAGGCTCTTCGTCACACTAGGGACAATGCCTTTACTCGCCTCATTTCCACTTGCTTTGACCAGTATGAAAAAACTACCCTCCTCTGCCTCCTCCTCCTTCGAAGTGTTTCTCGTGCTCGTGATCTTTATGGCTCTCTTCACGGTCTCCTTGATGTACTTCCTCTTGATTTGGACACTCTTACTCGAGCCCAATGTGAGTCTGCCTTTGACATCTTTCTCCATTTTGATCAATTTAACAACCCTTTTCCTTGCCCTGATTCTCATAATTTCCAAGAAACGCGCCGCTGCTTTTCGCAGCTTAGACAGCAATTGAACCGCAGAATCGATAAGTCTCATTCTAGAGTCGGCCTGTTTTGTAGAACCAATGTTGGCTTTGTTGTTTGTGCCATTGGTTCTGTTGTGGCTGTTGCTATATCTGCAGTGGCAATTGCAACTCATGCCATTGTTGCCATTGTCGCCTGCCCCATCTGCACTCCCACGTACCTTCCCCGCAACTTTACTAAGAAAGAGCGTGCCCATGTCGAGAAACTTGAGGCTGCAGCTAGGGGCACTTTTGTGCTAGAAGGTGATCTTGGCACGATTGATTGTCTTGTAGCTCGTCTATATGCTGATATCGAAGGTGACAAGAATCTTATTCACCTTGGATTGAAGAGGGGTCGAGATGATCATACCATTGTGGAGGTTTTGAAGCAGGTTAGGAAGAACCATCTCGATTTTGTTGATCACCTTTCGGTTCTTGAGGAACATATATGCCTCTGCTTTAACTATCTCAACAAGGCCAGAGCTCTGCTTCTCCAGGAGATTCATCATTATCAGAGCTCGAGTTCCTGACCAAAATTTAACTTTGTATTGATTTCAAGTCACTTCACATACTCAATGATTATGACCTCATTTTTTATATGTTATCCAATTCGGTAAGAAATAAAGCCTTTGCCTGGTATTTTTTATGATGAGCGCCAGGGCAATTGTGGCTCAGTGTACATAAAAAAGACCGAGTGAATCAATTAATCAACATTTTTGTTTGAGAGGCGATCATATCATCCACAAGAAATAAGTAGCAATGCCTGGTTTATTCTGCTGTTGGTATTTTCTGCAAGTTGTTTCATGTTCTACTTATAACTTTTTTGTTAACGTTTATGAATAACATATAGGTTAGCTCTTCAGGTGATTTTGCCTGACAAGTTCCTGAATGCTGGACTCTGGTGAAACCTTTTGATATGAGATGTACGTAATGTATCTTAGGCATAATTCTGACATCTGTTTGATGTTACAAGTCGTCTAAATTTGTTCGTACCTATGAAGCCGATTCCATCTTGCCAATTGGGTCATGCTCGAAACTTGATGGAAATATAAATGCAGAAACTTGAAGTTTGTGCTGTCATAAACTCACAAAGATTTGTTTTTGCAAGCCATACTGGAAAAGAGAAAGCCTTTCTTCTTCAGTTTTTTGGTGTGATAGCTGGATAATATATTTTTTTTTTTCACATTAGTAGGTGATCTCTCTTCAGTTTTTGTTATGCACACTCTGTTGTAACCCTTCTCTTTTCTCTACAAATTATTAAAGTAGTAAGTCACGCGGGCAGCAAGTATCTATGCTTTGTCCGCTTTGGCCACACGACCAAGATATAGAGCCCTGGTCCCTGGAGCTTCAAACATTCCTGTTAAACGAACTTATTTGAGAACCTGTCACTGAAAGTAACAGTATCATGACGACTTCGATTAATGAAAAGATAACAAAGAAGTGCCAATGTAAGCCACAGGAGATTAGACAAAAATGATGCATGTCATTCTGAGAAACAGGATCATGCGACTGACAGGCACCGGAGAGGAGAAACCGAAGATGGCACTGGAATCTCTCCATAAGCCTAATTTAACATTCAAATGTTTTCCTTTTCACTTTTGCGTGTGAGAATAATGTTATATTTATATTCCACTAATTTTAGGGGCTGTTTGGTTTGAGTGTTTGAGAATGAAGGAATGAAATAATTGCAGAAGATAGTGTTTGCCTTTGGGTTTTCAATTTCAAATGAACGAAATTATTCCATTAAATTTGGAATCTACTAAACCCTTCAAAGGAGGTGGGCATCAAGTTTTTATTCCAATCTAGTGGTTACTATTTATACCCCTCCCCCACATTAGCAATTTTTATTCTTAATTATATTATTAAACTCATCATCATCATCATCATCATAAATTTTAAACTTATTATTATTATTAATTATTGTTATTATTATTATTACAAATTTTAAACTTGTTATTATTGTTATTCTTATTATTCTTATTATTATCATCATCATCATCATCATCATCATCATCATATAAAATTAATTAAATTATTATTATTATTATTATTATTATTATTTATTGTTATTATTATTATTATTATTATTATATAATTTGTATTTATTATTATTCAAATATATTATTACAATTTATTCAAATTTATTATTATTATTATATAATTTGTATTTATTATTATTCAATTATTATTATTATTATTATTATTATTATTATTATTATTATTATTATTATTATATAACTTGTATTTATTATTATTAAAATTTATTATTACAATCCATTCATAATAAAAGTATAAATGAATTACATATTTCTAATCATATTAAGGACCAGAGGTATATTTGTCATTTGCACTATTTTTTCGTTCTGTTCCTTGCAATCAAACACATTTTGTCCTCGAGACAGAGACAATTTTATCTGTTTTGTCCACCATAATCAAACACCTCACTATCCCAAATTTTTGTTCTGTTCCGTCTCCAAATTTTTGTTCTGCTCCGTCTCCAGCTACCGGAGACAGCAACCAAATTCAGCGTAACAGAAACGTTATCGTCTCTTTATTCTTTTTTTCTGTCTTTCCCTGCGACTTGCTTCTATGGCAAATCACCATACCTGGACTGCTTCTGGTTCGACGTCAAAACCAGAGGACAACCCTTCCAACCCGTATTATCTCCATGTAAGTGAAAACCCGACTCTTGTTCTCATTTCTTCGATTTGTTGATGGCACTATTCTGCCACCATCTCGTACAGATCCGTTGTTCGTTCCTAGGGAAAGATATAATAACTTGGTTATTTCTTGGCTTATTCACTCTGTTTCTTCTCTTATTATGCAATCCATTATTTGGTTTGACTCTGCGTATAAAATTTGGAATGATCTCGAAGCCTGTTTTGCTCAAAGCAATTCTTTTCGCATATGTGACCTTCGGCTCGAAATCTTTACTTATCAACAAGGTGTTTTGTCTATCTATGAGTATTTTACAAAACTTAAAATCTTGTGAGATGAACTGCAAATCTTGCGTCATCTCCTATCTTGTTCCTGTACTCCTCAATGTTCTTGCCGTCTTTCCATAAATATAAGGAATTTTCACGAAAATGATCAGGTTATGGTGTTCATTAAAGGTTTGAATGAAAACTATGCTATTGTCAAGTCTCAAATTATGTTAATAGATCCTTTACCATCCTTAAACAAGGCGTTCTCTTTGGTCATTCAGCAAGAAAGGCCTTCGGTTTTTGACATCAGCATCTTGGCTGTTAAAAGTACTACTGCTTCTACCCAACGAAAGTTCACCAGCACTTTCGAACCACCGATTTGCATCCATTGTGGGAAGGAGGGTCATACTATTGACCAATGTTATAAGAAGCATGGGTATCCTATCAATATGAAGAATTCAAAGAAGTCTTCCACTCAGGTTTATGCTAATGTTGTGGATGCTGATGGTGAGAATAATCCATCCGATGATTATCATAACTCTGAAACATCAGAGGATCAGGTTTCCAATTTCTAATTTACTAAAGATCAATATGAGCAAATCTTATAGCTGCTCCAAGGGCTTTCTTCTACTTCTCATCATGTTACTGTAGTGGTTTTGCACAATCGTATGCCCACAAAGTCGACTGCAAGTTTGCTTCCTTCAATTCGTAAGATGACTCCCTACCTATCTTTAAATAATGCTATAGTTAATAAGTCTAATTGCAATGATTGGATTATTGATACTGGAGATACAAACCATATTGCTTGTTCTTTAACATTTTTTCGTTCTTATAAGTTGGTTCACAATGTTTATGTCCATCTTCCTAACAAATGCAGGGTTCGGGTTACTCATATTGGTACTG
>JANKYE010000010.1:15494146-15504876 GCA_032467995.1 Erythroxylum dillonii
TAATTCTAATTAAATTTTAATTGAAATTATAATTTAATTTCAATCAAAAACTTATTATAAATATACTTAAGCTTTATAGAGTTAACACTTCTTACTTAACTCTCTTTGTAAGAGTTTCAGAACTCTCTCAACTTATTCTATAAATACTGTTCGAGGTCAAATATTTGTGCAATTATTATAGTTGAGACGGATCAATTTCGAAAACAATTCGAAGGTTACGACAAGAAAATGATCAAACTTTGAAATAAGGTATGAATTAAGTTTCCGTTTTATTACGATTTGTGTTAATCATTTTATAGAATTAAAGAGATTTTAATTTCCAAAAAATCAAATATTACAAAAAAAATTTCATAATTATTCCATTGCTGTTAGGATCGAATCCCGACCCGATTTATCAAAAGAATTAACGCATAGTAAGAAGACAAGGGAAGATTGCCGTTGATTGCATTAATTTTGCGTATGTACAAATCTGTTTCACCCGGCAATTTAACAATGATACATTGTTTAAGATGGTGACACGTGCTGTCATCTTACACAGTTTGTTCTAGCCCACATCTTATGCTCCTAGTTAATACTATAGCCAGTATCACAACCATCTTATTTAATTAGTTGCTTTCTTTCTGCATGGCACTGTTCATTAATTGCTTAATTATCGTAACAGGTCCGGTCCATCCAATGAACAAAAGAAAAAAGCTATTTCATTCTTCTTTTGTAGCCAGACAATGCTTCGCCACCGATTTAATTTTGTTTTTCAGGGGTTGTAGATCCAGACTGTGCCGGTTGCATAATGCGTCTCCAGACACCCACCTTAAGATACATTACACCCAATAAACAAAAAGGAGTAGATGGTACCTGAAAAAGGTACGTCAAAAAAATTTATTCAACTACGTCAATTTCTTCAGGAGTAAGGTCCGGTTACCGGGTCAAAGAGGGAATATAATTGCTGCATACAGAAGTGCATACGATTCTATATAGTTATAACAGTTATCAAGAAGCATCATCATTGCGAAAATTAGTTGTGATGTAGTTGTATAGAGGGACACACACAATTATGTCTAAAAGAAGAAGGAACTTAAGAGGTCCAAGAAATGATGATGCCATCAAATCCTCAAGCTGCAAAAGATACCAAGCTCGAATTGTGTACACAATTCTCGTGCAGAGCTTGAAAAAACTCCATTCTATCAGAACTATGCTCTGCAGAAAGTTGCAAAGATCAATTAAAATTTGCAAACACTGACACTTCGGCGGAAAGAACAAGGAATGAGAGATATTGCCCATATCCACTATAATCCATTAAAGTGAGGAAGTTGCCAACACTTACTACCTCTATACAACTCTGGAGAAATCACAAAGTTTTGAAGGCCATATGCAGTACATAAGCAACTTGGAAACTTGGGACATCGGATAGTCCTGAATGTGCTGAAACATGTTTATGATATGTAAATTTGAGAAAGCAGTCATGCATCAACTGCAATGACCCAGTTGAGCACGGAAGTACATTAATATGATACATGTAGTGCATCTCAATGTGAAAAAGAATAAAAGAAAGCGACCATATTTATACAGAAAGCAAATAAGACAAACAATCACATGGATCCATATTCCCTTAATGCCAAAATGAAACACGTGAAAGGAAGAACAAGAAACATTACAGGTCAAGGAAAAGTTGACCAATGATATTAGCCAAGGTCATGATGAGCTTCGGTTTGAGAATTGGAATATCGGATTCCCTTTCCAAGTTAACAAATTCTTTGTTCCTTTTCTCCATTCCGTTTCTTCAATTAACACCAATTTGTCAATCTCGTTTCTGTCTCTTCCTCTCAGGCTCTGCCTCGGCATTTTTGGCGATTAGAAGTTAAAGAAAAGCAAAAGCTTTGGGTTAGGAATCTGAAATCAAATCGTTGGAATTGGAAAAGATATATAGTTTCAGAGAAACTAACAAACAAAAAATGTCGTCTGTCAGGGAAATTAAATGAATAGTGTAATGTCGTAGTTGATGATATATGGATGGTAATGTTGCTCAAAATGTCTTCTTTCTAATAAAGTCTGCATTTTCCGTTCTGTGCCCACAGTTCATGTATAACTACTGTCCTTGATTCGGTTATGGTCATTAATTCTTCACGTGTGCCGTCTGTTTTATGGTAATTTAGTAACACAAGTTATCATACTAATCAAGATAATTTTGCTTTTGCCTTGGTTTGGTTATTAAAAAAACGGTATGATTATCATGTGAAGGTGATGGTGTGTGCCAAAAAGATACGGACATACATCTTATTCGCCTCCTCCTGCATAAGAAACCAATAAGCATATGTTGAGCAGCGTTTGGGCATAATATGGGCAATGGAAAGAGACAGGGGAAAGGCAAGTTATCAAAGAGCCTTGGGCAATTCATAACCTCCAAAAATTATTGCAAAATGTTTTTCCATGAACAAAATGAAAAATCGCCAAAAATGTTAAAAGTAACTAACCTATCAAAAGAAGCAAAAGAATCTTCTTATCCTCATCTTTGTTTTCACTGCTCTGCTCACCTAATATCAGAATATATACATTGGCATCTATAAGTTGCCTCTTGTATAAAAGTATTTACATATAACCTATCTTGCAGTCTGTGTGGCAAGGTGCAGCTTTATCTGCAACAACCACAGAAGGCTCAGCCTCCTAGATCATGGACTCGTTTGCCATAATGTTACATCTGGCATTCCTTCTCCTGCTGAATTGAACCTTGACAACATCCACACACACTTATCAGTAGTAGATTAAATCCTATTGATTCCATGACCTCAAATAGGGTCTCTCCATCTGATCATGTAAGCTAGGATTTTGCTGACCTTGAGTCCATCCAAATTCATCAGGCATCAAGCTATTTGAAGGATCACGTCCATTCAAGTAATTAATCGGAGGAGCTGCATGTTGTAACGAATGACTGATCCTGGCACTACCCCCACTACCCATCTCATAATTCCTAGGCAACATGAGTTGCTCACTCGAACCCATTGGACCAAATGGGCTACTTGAATGCAGTTGATTACACTGTGATAGAACACTAAACAAGCTCTGATCTGCACCAGTTCCAATAATATGGCCCGGAATACTGGCACCATCAGAACCATTCCAGCCACCACGAGATTGACGCTCACCAGGAAGCCAGTTTTGCGTTAGCATTCCATCACAATGGCTGTGAGGTTGGAGTTTTACTGGCATGTAAGCATGATGACTGACCCAGTCTTGCAAATTGACAGTGGATAGAAGACCTTGTCTTGGAATTAAGTATCCACCTCCATCAGAGTAAATAGCATCTGGAATGTTTTGGTGCAAGTAACCTTCACCATGTCTCTTCTTGCTGTGTTCCATTGGCAGGGAAGAATTCAGGCTCCCTTGAAGATGCCCATTAAACTGACACTCTTCCATCAATATGTTCTTTGATGATTGGATATCAAGCCCTACTTCCTTTTGTTCACTTTCATAGCATAGTGTCCCCTGCCCTTTAAACAGAGATTGAAGCAATCCATTCGGATCATTGTTTGGGTAAGAAGTGTAGGAACCATCATCAGATTGTCTGTGTAACAAATCCTTTCTCATGTTTTCTTCACCTGCATTATATTCCAAATCAATTAACTGGGACTGCCGATCCCCATTGAGTTGATGTGGAAGGGACAACCTACCAGAAGATCCATATTTATGGCTTGCAGTTGAATCATAATAAGACTTTGGCATACCAACTGCGGACCATACACCATCACTGGAAGAGATGGGAATACCCTGGCTGATGGAACCATCAGCAGTATTGGCATTTCCTGAGTACGCAGATACATCAGGAGAAGTTCCGTCAGACTTAGCAACCACATGATTATATTCTGAGTCCATATCTGTGAGGTTAGGCTCATCGCTACCACTAAAAGGAGAAATCTGTTGCAGAGATTGGTACTGTGGAGAGACAGAAACAGAACCTTCATTGGCTGAAATGGGATAATTGGCTGCCTCTATTTCATCATTTTCATCCTGAACCATACTTTCATGGTTTTCTTCTTCACCCTATCCAACCATAAACAAGTTAAAAATAGAGCCAATAAGAAAGATTTGCCAAATAAAAACAGCATCAAATGTACGTACAGCAAAGATAGAAAAGGAAAAGAAAGCAAAAGTAATACGGAGAAGTAAACCTCCAAATCAAATCCAAGGTCTCTTCCTCCTCGATCACTCTGACCATGAAGCAAAATCTCTAAGTTTTCTTTCTGCCCATCCTGAATAGCCATTATCATAAAACAACAGTTAAAGCTTAGAATAATTGAGACAAACTCACCTACTGCAATTTCCACGGGAAACCCAACAAGTTAGTTCGAAATGCCCAAAGGAATAAACAGAGATGGAAGATATGCAAGGCTAGAGTATCAAACCTCCACTGCATATTTCAGTTTTTCTTTCAGGTCTTGCTTCAAAGACATGGTAATCTCCCTTCTCTGGAACTGCCTTGCTTTCCAATTTGTATATGCTGTAGGAAGATCTTCATTTGCCAATTTCAACCTATATACATATAAATATATATTCAAAAGGGGAAAAACAAAAGGCTTCTTAGTTTGGAGGAAGCATTCAATTCAATTTTCAAACTAACCAATACTCCTGCAACTTTTTGGCCTCCTCTTTTACAAACTCTTCATATGGTTGTACATGCAATGTATCAAGGTCACCTAGCACACGGTTGAGAGACTTAGATTGAATGCTTTTACCAGATTGTTTCATACTCTTGACAAGTTGGTGCTGCTTCTTGCTTATCTGGAAAAGCAAAACATCCCCCCCGTCCACCCCCAAAAAGAAAAGAAAAGAAAAAACTGAGCAGCTTCTATATTGTGAATTTCATTAACAAGAAAAATAATATTGACTTAATTGGGTTAGTATATGGGAACAACGAGGTTTGATAACCAGCCAAAGATGTAAGTGCAGAGTCGTGAAACTGAACTTAACTAAATCAAGTCTAAAGGTTGATGAAGTTGGATACCCATTTGTACATACTTAGAAAACTGAACTTTCAGCTATTTAGACACCATGAGTTACAGCATGAAGCATCTCTAGTGTTCCACTAAGAACCTAGGATCAAAGTCCCACCTCGATTATGGCTACAAGAACCATGACTTGAAGGAAAAACGTCCCCCTATCTCCAGATAGCTTGAGTTAAGGTCATTTTCATATCAGAAAGGAAACTTCAGTGAATCAAAAGAATGAAAGGGTGACAATCCCAACAACACATCAGGATTCATACGTTTAATAATGTTCTAAATTGTAATTAGGCTTTGATCAGCTAGATTAGAGAACATCAAATGCCATTACCTTGATAGTCAGTGAAATCAATTTCATTGAGCGGGAAGAGCATTCAAGCGCTTCCAATGCCCTTAATGTAACAGAATTATCTGAGAAAATTAAAAGAGGTGATCCTGGAATTTGAGCATGCCCTTCATACCTAATAAGAAGCGAGACCCATTTCTCTGTGCTAAATGTAGCAAGTATAATGCTCATGAGAACACTACCACTCATTCCCCTTCCCAAAAGCATTTGTCAGAAACACATAAAATTCAAGTTGTGAGCAATTTCATAAAGAGTGATATCAATCAGCCGGCGACTGTCACTTGAACCACTAAGTTTTGACGTACTACAGTTTAAATCATCCACATGCATGCCATTTCTACAATAAGAGATTACACAACCATCTAAAAGAAACACCAAGAAATAGACACCAACCTTTACGTATGACATGTATTCAGCACCATCAGCTTGATAGATATTATGCTTGTGAAGGTTGTCAGCTCCCCAGAGTTTTGCATCACTGGAAGCCAATGGCTTTTTACATTTCTCCCCCAATAAGCCTTCCTTATAAGTCCTGACATCAAAGGAGAAAGCAAGATTAACTTCGGAGTTGCATGACATATTTCAAAGTTCAGCTCGAAGTTATTATTCATTCGGAGAATTTGTAAAATGCACATGAACTATAAAAGGGATGAATGCAGAGTGACTGCAGGCAGGAGGATGGAAGATTTTAAATGGCCTCATATAAAATAAAACATGATGTCAGAACTGAGACGTTCAGAACAAACTTCCATAGGACCTATTGATGTCATATCTAGACATAAGGTTTCAATCACAACTGCAGTTGGACAAGTAATGTTTAACAGATCAGTAACACTGTCACGAATACTCCTATATTAAGACCAAATATCATAATATTAAGAAGCCTACAACAGACTTATCATCCTCAGGGCTCTTTTAAATAGGTTGCCTATAAGATTTAAAGACTCCAAGATGCACATAGTGCCATGTAGCCACAAACCTCAACTGCCGTCTATATATATCGGATGGAAGCAAAGTGTAAAGATTACTGAAATATCAGGGGGCACAGAATAATAAAACAAAATGGAAGATAAAGTACACATGAGAAGTATAAATTTTTCGGCACATCAGATGAAAATTGCAAAATTACCACAAGAATTTCAATAGAGAACTTGCAAGGTAAAGGAAACATCAAGCAAAGACCAACTAAATTCCCTATGTTTCTATCAGCATATGCATCCATTAATATATGCACTCAAGCTTAAAAACATAGGAAACAGGCTCAGATTTTCAAAACACATTAAGAGCAAAGATGCCAATACATGCACACACAGATACATCTATTCTACTAGCTCACAATGGAATGTTCATAATCTCTTCAAAGGATCATCTTTCAACAGATAGATGAGAACTACCATAAACTGGTAATTCATTATTTTCCCCTTAATGCAGGATGCCACATATCATGAGATGAGTCTTGGAAAACATTAATCCAATATTTGCTATACTGCCATAAACAGTCACAATTGTCAGCATTATTTTGGAAAGTTAATCACCTCTCCTGAAGTTCTCCACTCCTTATCACTGCAGAAGTTTGATTATCACTACTACAAGCTTTGTCATCCGTAGCCAAAGAGCAAGACTCTGATGTAGCCTCCAAATTCTCCTCAACATTGTGAAATAAAGATTCATTTGCATGCTTTCTGGTCGTATCGGGAAAAATCAATCATGTCAAATAAAAATCACATACATGCTCAAAAAAGTAGGGAAGAAATCCAACAACAATGATTGAGCTCTGTAAAAGCCAAATTGATGTTCTCAGAAAAGAACTATATGTAACTTGAGTTGTGAACATGAAAGAATATGTATATATATACACACACACAAAGGGCAAGAGTACAAAATAAAGGTTGCTGTGGAGAAATCCAACAACAATGATTGATCTCTGTAAAACTCGAATGGATATTGTTGGCGAAGTATTGTATGTAACTTGAGCAGTAAATATGAAAGAAGATATATATACACCAGGGGCAAGAATAAACAAAAAAGTTTTACTGTGGAGTCAACCTCCATTTTCTCTGCAAGACTTCCCTTTCTGGATCCTCACTACTTTCGTAAACTTCCTTCAACTTCTGGAAATAGTTTATCATCCTGCCACAATAAGACAGATTAAAAGGGATTAACACACAAAAGCAGCAAAGACATCAAGCAAATTTGAACCCCGAGAAACGACATCAGATTAAACAAAAATACTAAACAAGTGCATAAATCAAAGCAAAGGAGCATACTCATGGTGATAATTCTGTATCTCTGAGCAGTACCCTTTCTTATCAACATTTAAACATTTTTCTAGATGAATAACTTCATCAGGGTGAAGGTTACCAGAACAGAGTGATGCTCCCCTGCAATATTATGTTCCATATGAAATGTCAAACTCAGACTTCAAATGGTTCAACCCATCATAAATCAGTATAGTTCTTTGGAAACCACAGACCAACAAGTACATTTAGTGAATATATTTCAATATTTATGTCAGCACAAGAAGTAAATGCACATTGTTGCTTTTTAGCACTACATTGTGTCAGGTAGTTGTAGGAGGCAGTATCACATAGAAGAATAAAGAATACAGGCCCTCCCAAAAGCAAACTCAAAGGTAATAAAATTCATACCAAATAAGTATTTTCAAAACATAAGAATTTAACATTAAGGTAAGTGGAAATTTCCACATCTCTTCATTTGTTCTAGTTGGACGCTACGATTAATAACCTTGCCAACAAAACCCCCATTCCCCTTCATCCAAAAAATTAAAAAAGGACAAAAAAAAGCTTGAAATCTATGTGACAGCAACAAGACAAACTAGAATTCCACATTGCATAGTTACTCATGCATACACATCATTTAAATAGTACTTGCCATTTGAGAAATGGATTTCCAAAATGAAAGTTGTCCCCCCCAAGCAATGCTTCAACAACTTCTTCTGCATTTTGTTCTATAGGCAGAAACTGCATCAGAAGTTTTCTCTCCTCTTCTGATAAATTTGTCAGCCAAACCTGAATCAAATTCCATCTTTAAATAGGCATCATGCTCACAAGGAAAAATATAATTCACACGTACAAACATGAGAAGATTATAAATACCTCTTTTGAAAGAATTACTGCCAAATTTTCCAACTCAAAAATCTCTTGTGGAACAACAAATACATCAGCCAAGACATTGTGAGACTGAGGACCAGAATCAATAAATGGCCTCAAATCTCTCCGACTAATGCCAATTTGTTCTCTTCTGGCAACAACCTCACTTCGCTTGTTATCCCATTGCAGAGAAATATGAGATTTTGCACTAAAATTTTTTTTTGACGATTCTATTTTTTTCTTTTTGGTTTTGTATTGCTCTGGAGGGCCACAATTTGCAATGCTGATACCATTGAGCCGCTTTCTCTGATGATCAGCCGCCATTCGTCAAAGAAGGTCAAGAATTACTAAAGAAATGACGTTAACATCATAGTTGTCACTCTTAAAGAATGTGTTCCTCTACCTGGTTGAAAATCATCATTACATATACATAACAATTAATATGAATCTTAATCCCAAAATTACAAATTTCTTATATTGTTATGCTCTTGTCACCAAGGAATCCTGCAATTTGGTGCCAAGTTACTATTCTGCAGAAGAACATTCATAAGCAATATGGATATCCAACAAAGTATATGCTTTCATGCTTATACGATTTGCTAATAAAGATAAAAGCAAAGCTCCGCTCATAGCAGACACATCATGTTGAACAAAAGTGTAAAACACTAAAACCCACAAAAATAATAAGAAACACACTGTATAGTGTACACATCTAAATAGGCCTCAAAATTTAAGCCTGAATAATTTGAATGCGCACACATCAATAGGATCAAATACAATGAATGGAGAAAGCATCTGCTTTTGCTCTTCTTTCGATGGAGAAAAGAATGAAAAAGATAAATACAGTGGGTAAACGCTTGTGATGACTAGCGATGGTATCTAAAACCACAGACTAGTCTAACTAAACAAATTAATTAGCGAAGTTCAAAGTTTCCCAATATAAGGTTTACATAACTGTGACATAGAGAGGGATAGATTGCTGAACTCTTTATGTTAACTAAAAGTATTCAATCCAATTATCTAGCATTTCCTAGAACAAGAAAAGCCCTTTCACAATTACCGCCCTCTTTCCCAACTACCATCCTACTCAATATTCACCAAAAAAAAAAAAATTATAGATATCAGATAGACAAGAGGAAGAGTACCAAAAAGAAATAATAAAAAAAGAAATACGTCAAAAAAGGCTAAGGAAAGGAATAGTTTCAATAAAATTACAAAAGTAATCGTTTACTCAACAATGTAAATTTGTAATCAATAAAAAGCAAAACAATTAGATTGAAACAAAGGAACTAGCGAACGAAACAGACAAATAAACAGATACAAACCGAATTAACGAACATCCCATTAAACTTCCATCACGTAAGCAACAACCCACACAAGTGAAGACAGCAAAACGAAAGAAATAACAATAAAGATAGCACCTTTCAAGTGAAAAACAGTGAAACCCGAAGAGAATAGAGAGGGAAAGGAAGGAGAAGTAAAAAAGCACACCTTTATGTCAACGGAACAAGGAAAACACTAGCCTTCAAAACGAAGAACCCTAGTCCGTATGACCAGTATGGAGAGAAGATGAGAAGGATAGACAACTACAGAGAGGGCTTTAGTGTAAAAGGTGTAGGGAGTGTGTTATCCAATCCAATCCAATCCACTTGGCTGCTACGACAATGGTTTCGTTGAGTGAGAGAAGGAAAGGAGAGAGAGAGAGAGAGAGACGCATAGATATGACAAAAAAGAAGGGAAAAGAAAACCAACAATATAGAAAAAAGGGACACAGACGGAGACCACATGCTGGAGGGAATTTTATTTTTACCCTAAAAAGAAAATAAAAAGAGAGGCCTTATTAATTGTAAATAAAGTGTAAAAATAGGAAAGATAATTGAAGTTGTCTGCACTAATTAATTGAAATTATGTATTGGCCAAAAAAAATAATTGAAATTATGGGGGAAAAGTCAAGAAAAGGACGAGGACTGTAAAAGGATGGAGAAAGAAAAAGTAAGGCAACAAGAGTCTGTTTTAATTGGAGACTAGGCAGTCATAATGCCCTATTAATTTAACTAATTATATTAATAAATAGTTTTAATGTATAAATTAAAATTAAAATAAAAATATATATAAAGCAAGATTTAAAAATTTACAATCAAATTAGAAAAATTTGACATATGAAATAATTAGTAAAAAATGAGACAAAGGAGTGAAAGTAAAATTAAAAATATACGATGAACTGTTATTATGATTATATATGTAAATATAATAAGAAATATATATCACTGATTCTTATTATTT
>JANKYE010000010.1:15659140-15672274 GCA_032467995.1 Erythroxylum dillonii
TAGATTTCTTTCAATCCAAAACACCTGCAATAAATTTCTTAACCAATTTTATACATTTTATTATTATCAAAACATAAAGGAATTTAATTTGTCAACCACCATTGGTCCAACATCCACAAGCATGAAAATGTACACCTTTTATATATGAATCCAGTTACAAACATTAAAACTTCAACTAAAATCATTTACACTATCATAAAACTTAAAGAATTACTTACTTGGATTGACACTTCAATTCCTTCAGCAAAAATTCCAGAAATGGGGAGAGCAAATAATTGGTTTCAGTGATGGCAAAGCAAGAAGGTAAGTGTAGATGGTTTCGGTGAAACCAAAGAAAGGAGCTACATAAATGTTTTTCCTAATGCCTAGGTATGCCTTTTTAAGGCTTGATGCATGTCTCCAATGCATGTGTTACATGTGTCTTTCAAGTAAGACAAACAATTGTCACTTAACTCTTTGTCCACATGTCACATATTAATAGTTCCATTTGTCACTACATAATTTGTCTCTTATTTCAATATTTTCCTATTCTTAAATACCTCAAATTTTCAATAACTTTCCTAAAATTCACCAAAATTTTGAAATAATAACTATTATTACCAAATTAATTTTGTAACACAATTAATCCAAAATTCACACTTTAATCACTTTAAAAATCACTTATACCTGAAAAATGTCAATGAATGCATGTACAATTATTTCACAAATGACAACATTATTCACGTGCATATGTATGCCATATAATTCATGAGATGCATTTCTAAATTCTAAATAATTCCTCATAATGCAATTTTATAGCCTTAACATGGGTAACGAGATGTTACAAAAAAATGAAAAAAAGTTTCCATAAATGTATCGAGGAGGAAATGCATATGTGGTTTGCAAAGTTATTAATGATTAATGCATCCTCCTAAAGTTGTAATGAATATGTTATTGGAGTATGTTGAACATGAGGTAGATGTTGGCTTAGAAGGTTAACTCTTTTATGATTTCAGTATATTGTCATCAATTGTATAAATGTTTCCATCGAATTGGTATATGCTTTATGTGGTTTGTGTGTGAGAGCTGAATTGGGTTATGAAATATAAATGTCGCATTCGTCATAGTTGACAATACCTAGTTTTTTATGAATGTTAACTTGTTCACTTGATGTCATATTGAGTGTTTTCAACATCCTACTACCATATGGTACATACCCAAACATTCAAGAATATTCAAGTACATAACCTATGATAATGGTATGTTAGAGCAAAAACAAATCCAACTTACACATGGCATCAACTAACATCATTTAAAAGGCAGCAAATTTTAAACCATTTATTGTATTCATTCAGAAAGTTTACACTGTTTCCAGTAGACAACTATTTACAAAACCATATATCGGTTCTAACAAAAACTGCAAAATAAAAGCTATAACTCTCTGACGTCAGCTGATAGGCCTTTGAGCCATAACTTAGTCTAAAACATTCTTCTAATCCAGAATAAACATTAAGTCTCCTGTCTCATACTTGAAAAACCACGTTGTAATTTTTTTTAAGTTTTGTGAACTCAATAAGTAAACCATCATTGATGATTTGACCGGATTCACATACATAAATCACATATTTAGCAATTATTCATACAAAACATTTATATTCCAAATACTCACACTGTCGTGGCACATCATTTAATAATTACAAATCAGATCATGTATAAACAAATATAGATGCATATGATACTCCACATTCGTTATTATTGTTGTGACCAAGTGCCTATCACATATCACATATACAAATACTAGACCATTGGGCTCAATCAGAAACATATGTCACGGAGCATGGCTCTATGTGTAGAATCATGTACCATGGAGCAAAACTCTACGTGCAAGCACTTAATACTGGCTACTCCGGTCACAACGCCTTTATCTGAACATGCATTTCATGAAATGCAACAATTCATAATTTACCATATGTCACAATCATTTATAAAGCACAATTAGAATTTCATAATCATCGAACCTAAGTCCAGCATTTAACTTTCATTGAGAATTCACATAGCATAATATAATCAGAATTATCAAATAAATCAGAGCACATCTAATACAGTCCCAAATATATACTCCTTGGACTTTAAGTTCGTAATTCAGAAACAAATCGCAACAGTTCAATAATTCGAAGGTTAATAAATCAAATCAAATTAATCCTAGGAAATTCATCTAGGTTGACTCATAGTACGCTCCAATAAGCTATTTCATGGATGGCCCAGCAATGTCTGACCAGCGTTCAATGTCCTCCTCTATAACATACGCAACACATTCACAAATATCACATTTTTGCACAAATGTACAAGTATTCTTTTATACACATGAATGTATAAAAATTATACACAATGCATGTTCAATGACAATTCCGGGTATCTTATTGTAATTCTCATCATCAAATCGATCAGATATCAAAGTTGTTAAGTCAAAAAGACTTCATGTCTAATAATTTTGGTCACAATCAAATATTAATAATATTCAAAATAAACGAACTGTTTTGATAAGTTTGTTAAGCGTGCAACAAAAGACAAAAGATATAAAACACAGAAGAAGCAAAATACAGATGAAGCGCGGAAAACACAGAAGAAGCATGGAAAACCTAGAAGAAGCGCAGAAAAAACAAAAGAAGCAAAACACAGAAGAAGCACGGAAAACACAGAAGAAGCAAGGAAAAACACAGAAGAAAGCAAAAACACAAATGATACGAAGATGAAGACACGATAGTACGTCGAACGGTTAGTCAGTTGGAGTTAGTTACAGAACTCAACTGAATAACGGTTTCTACATGAAACAAAAAGTAGTTATCATGAAGCAGTTGGAGACAAAGGCTATAAATACAAGTTGTAGTCAAAGACTGAACTAGTTTTTGAGATCTTAGTTTTTGAACTTGAACGTTTAGCTTTCAAGTTAAAAATTCTGTATTCGTTGTGCGAAACACGAGTGCAATCTTTACTGTAACTAAGCTCACAATATTTTTCTAGTGACAGAAAGGAAAAGTTGAAAGCCTCAAGAAGCTAAGAGAACAAAAATAATATTTTGTTTAAGAGACCTGAAGAGGCTCTGTGAGGGAAAGAATACTTGTAACTTTAGAGAAGTTTAGTGAAATCTTAGAAGAATTCTGAGGACTGGGCATAGTCCAAGCTTTGAAGTGAACCAGGATAAAATCATCGTGTCCATCTTCTAACTCTCTACTTTAATTTCTATTCTTCTTATACAAGTATATAAAAGTTATTTACGATTTAATCACATAAACATTTTTGTATAAACATTTTGATATTCACTTAATAGATTTTAAAAAATAGTTTTCAAAGAAATATTAAAAGGGCTTGTATTCACGAAAAGAATACATAATTCAACCCCCCTTCTTATGCATTTTGACTATTCTAACAAGTGATTTACTTCAGTTGATATCAGAGTAAAGTTTCCAAAAACCACCATTACAAAGTGAGGACAAAGATCCATGGCTGAATCACAGGTTTTTATAGCTGAATGTGCCTCTGTCACAAGACCTTCTGCATTCAATGGTGAAGATTATCATTATTGGAAGAACAAGGTATGGCTCTTCATAGAATCCACACACATTGATCTTTGGGACATCATTGAGAATGGACCATACATACCGATGGATGATGAAGGAAATGCCATTCCTCGTACCAAATGGCCAGCTGATCAAAAAGCTAGATTCCAAGTAAACTCAAAGGCCAAGTTTTTTCTGAGTTATGCCTTAAGCAGAAGTGAATACAATAAAGTTCATGGATGTGACACTGCAAAGGAGATGTGGGATACTCTATCCATAGCTCATTAAGGCACAAACCAGGTGAAAGAGTCCAAGATAAGTATTCTTATATACCAGTATAATCTGTTTAAGATAAAGGAAGATGAGTTTATTGATCAGATGTTTGGACGATTTCAAACTATCATTAATGGACTTAAAGATCTCGGGAGAATCTATGATAATCAAGACCATGTCAGGAAGATTCTTAGAAGTCTATCGAAAAGATGGAGACCTAAAGTTACTGCAGTACAAGAAGCCAAGAACTTGAGTATATTAAAGCTTGATGAATTGCTTGGTTCTTTAAAGATACACGAAGTGGAGCTTGATGCAGATGATAAACCCGAAGGGACAAATCTATAGCATTCAAAGATGGACAAAAAATTCACAAGACTTAGAAAAAGAGAAGTTCATCATCAAAAGCACTAAACACTGAAGAAATCATAGATGATGATACTAGTGAATCTGAACAAGATTCAAGTGAAGATGATGATGAATTATCTTTCATTTCGAGAAAGATCAGACAAATATGGAAGAAGAAAGCAAAAGGAAATAAAGACATTTCTTTTAAGAGAAATAGAAAAGACGAAGTTAAGAACGAGAAGGCCTCTGCCATTTGCTACAAGTGCAATAAACCAAGACATAAGTTTGAATGTCCATTGCTGAGAAGAAAAATAAAGAAAATAAGAAGAGTATGATGGCAACATGAGAGGATTTGGTTTCGTCCAAATCTGATTCTGATTTAGAAGCATCAGTTCAAGCAAATATTGCTTGGCAGCTGAACAAGAAGGTGACGAGGAGATAACTTTTAACTTTAATGAATTACAAAATAAATATTTAGAATTGTTAGAAGATTCATATGCTATACTAAAGTAGTATGGATCGCTTAAGAAAAAATTTGTAGAAAACTTGAAGAACCCACAAGTGTTAGAGAAAGAAAATGTCTGCCTTAAGAAACAAGTAGACAATACCAAGAAAAAAGTGACTATAGATAGATATAAGGAAATCAGTCAGCTGAAACAAAAGATTAATAATCTTTCAGCCGATACATCAACTTTTACTAAAAGTTCAAAAAAGATGAATGACATGATTGGAAGATATAGACACCCGAATGATAAGAGTGGTCTAGGGTTTACTAAAAGTGATGCTCGTCATAAAAAGAATTTTGTTCCTTATAGAAAAAAATATCACCAGTCGTCTAATTATCATTCTATGAATTATTATAAGACTAACCCCAAAGGACCTAAAAAAATCTGGTTACCTAAGAAAAATATAATATCTATTACAGGTCTCTTTCCTTGGAAAAAGCAACCAGCACCAATGGTATTTGGACAGTGGATACTCGCGACATATGACAGGAAGAAGATCTATGTTCCTAGATCTTGAAAATAAAAATGAAGGATCAGTAACTTTTTGAGACAACCACCAGGGCAAAATAATTGGAATCGGTAAAATCGGTAAAGATTCTTTTGCATCTATTGATAATGTTCTGCTAGTTGATGGTTTAAAACATAATCTAATTAGTGTCAGTCAATTATGTGATCCTGGTTTTGAAGTATCCTTTAATAAAAAATCTAATGTAGTGAAAAACAAGGATAGTTCCATATTCTTTTTTGCTAAAAGATGAAACAATCTTTATAAGATTAATTTAGAAGATTTGCAAAGTCAAAATATTTCTTGTTTTATATCAACAGATGAAGAAAAACTGATTTGGCATAAAAAGCAAGGTCATGTTAATTTTAAACATTTTTCTAAGTTGATTAAACATGATTTCGTAAGTGGATTACCAAAAATAAGTTTTAACAAGGATTTCTTTTGTGAAGAGAATGGAATTTTCCATAATTTCTCTGCTCCTAGAACTCCACAACAAAATAGAGTTGTAAAAAGAAAGATTAGGATGATTCAGGAAATGGCATGAACCATGCTGTGTGAAATGAATCTTCCTAAGTATTTCTGGGCAGAAGCTGTGATCACAGCTTGTTATATTCAAATAAAATACTTAAGCGACCATTGTTAAAGAAAACTCCATATGAGTTATGGAAAGGAAGGAAGCCTAATATCTCTTACTTCCATCTATTTGGTTGTAACTATACAATATTGAATACAAAAGAAATTTAGAATAAATTCGATTCTAAGACTTAGTTAGGAATTTTTCTAGGATATTCATTATCTTCTAAAGCTTTTAGGGTTTATAATCTTACTTCTAAGACTGTTGAAGAATCTATTCATGTCAAATTTGATGATAGTTCCAACCAAATAGAAGAAATGATAATGAAAATGAAACTCTATCATCAGTACCCTTGGTTAATAGTAAAGATGTGTCACCACCAGATACTCCTTTAGATAAAGCTGAAGATATTCCTGAAAATCTTGGTCTGAAAAAGGATTGGAGATATAAGTCTTCTCACCCAGAAGATTTGATTATAGGCGAAACCTCAGAATGTGTGAGAACTAGGTCGAAATTAAGATGAGAAACAAATGTAGCCTTTATTTCCAAAATAGAGCCTAAGAAAATTGATGAAGATCTTCAGGATGAAGCCTAGATTTTAGCCATGCAAGAGGAGCTGAACCAATTTACATGGAATAAAGTTTGGTCTTTGGTTCCCAGACCCTCCAAAAATCTATCATAGGAACCAGATGGGTTTTTAAGAATAAACTAGATGAGTCAGGTAGAGTATATCGTAACAAAGCTAGATTAGTAGCTCAAGGCTATAATCAACAGGAAGGAATAGAATATAATGAAGCTTATGCTCCTGTAGCCAAATTAGAAGCTGTTAGGATCTTGCTTGCATATACTATTTGTCATAATATAAAGCTATTTCAAATGGATGTGAAAAGTGCCTTTTTGAATGGTTTTATAGATGAAGAGGTTTATGTAAAGCAACCTTCTGGTTTTGAAGACTCTAAGAAACCAGACTATGTCTATAGACTTCATAAAGCTTTGTACGGATTGAAATAAGCTCCTCGAACTTTGTATGATCGTCTAAGTTCTTTTTTGATTAAGAATGATTTTAGTAGAGGACATGTAGATAAGACGTTATTTAGAAAATGCATTAAGAATGATTTCGTCATAGTACAAATATATGTTGATGATATTAACTTTGGTGCAACATCTAAAAAGCTATGTACCAATTTTGAGAATTTGATGAAGAATGAATTGGAGATAAGCATGATGGATGAATTAAAATTTCTTAGGTTACAAGTTAAGCAAATCGAAGAAAAAAATTTTATTCATCAACAAAAATATGTCAAAGAACAGTTGGTTAAATATGGAATCGAAAAAGTGAAACTTATGTCAACTCCTATGCATCCTTCAAACCTTTTATCTAAGGATGAAGCTGGTAAGAAGGTTGAATTTTTAGA
This sequence comes from Erythroxylum dillonii, assembly GCA_032467995.1. Taxonomy (NCBI): domain Eukaryota; kingdom Viridiplantae; phylum Streptophyta; class Magnoliopsida; order Malpighiales; family Erythroxylaceae; genus Erythroxylum; species Erythroxylum dillonii. Next base: position 15,666,295 of record JANKYE010000010.1, read on the forward strand.
GGAATTATTGGTTCTTTACTTTACCTTACAGCAAGAAAATCTGATATTTTGTTTAGTGTTTGTTTACGTGTAAGATTTTAAGCAGATCCTAAAGAATTTCACTATATAGATGTCAAAATAATTTTGAGATATCTATCAGGTTCCACTGATCTTTGCTTGATGTATGAGAAAGGTAAAGATTTAATTGGCTATTGTGATGCTGATTACACTAGAGACAGGATTGATAGGAAGAGTATGAGCAGAGGTTGTCACTTTCTTGGCCACAATCTAGTTTCCGAGTTAAGTAAGAGGCAAAGCTCAATTGCTTTATCCATTGTAAAAGCTGAATATATGTCAGCTGCAAGTTTTTGTTCACAGACGTTGTGATCAAGTATCAGTTAGAGGATTACTCAATACAAGAAGAACAAATCCCAATATTTTGTGACAATATAAGTGCTATCAACCTATCAAAGAATACAATACAACACTCGAGGGTGAAGCATATTGAAGTTAGACATCATTTCCTATGAGACTACGTATAGAGGAAGATCGTGAGTCTACAATTTGTTGAGACAAATCATCAGTGGGCAGATATCTTTACTAAGTCCTTGAGTGAAGAAAGATTCAAAGAAATCAGACGAAACCTGAATATGGTAGTGTTGCAATCGTTTGACATGTCATGACCCAAATGATCTTCTTAGTTAAAAAGATAAAAAGTCTTAAGTTCTCAAGGTAACAGTAACAGTAAGTTACAGACGGTATTTTCCTTCATGAGAAAGTTTTGGAGGAAAATCTTCTCAAAGCCTTGAGAATATCACCTACTCTAGAATACTCTTAAAATACCCTTAAATCTACTTTTCCAGAACTCTCAACAAAACATTTCTTTACTCTATCCTTGATATCAAGTTCTCTTTGCTCACACTCTCAACTTCAGATACTACCATCATCGCCTTGAGAAATACATTTGTGCGTTTAGTTTCTATTGGCTACAAAAAAAATGAAGCAATCAATGATTTATGGAAGACAAATTGATTTCGATTCCTTGAAGAAGAACCAGATGGACATCGAACCAAAGACTGATGCAGCTGGATGGAAGAACTTCTTTTAGGTCCATGAAATAGTTTACTTAAATGAAGTATATGAGTTCTGGAAGAATGCAAAAGTAGTAGACGATACTTTAGTATCAGTGGTGGATAGATTGTCGATTATTATGACACTGAAGTCAATCGAGAAAGCTAGTAAATGTTCATTTGTTGGAGCAAAGGTGGCTCATAAAACAGGATGGATGACTCAAGCTAGTGTACAGAAAGCACATATCAATCGACAACTCTATGGATGTAGTGACCCAAAGGAAAAGAAGGCCTCAACTCTTGTGCCAAATGATAGGGTTCTACATGCACTACTCTTCCATTGTGTTCTACCAAGAACAGGATCGAAGAATGTGATGACGACGATAGATGAACAATGCCTGTTCCCTCTGCTCAACCATCAGCCCATATATCTTCCACACTTAATTCTCATTTATATGATGAAGTCGAAGAGAGACTCTAATGTCCTACTGTATGGTTTGCTGCTTACTAGAATCTTCAGATATTCTAGAATTTTTCTTGAGAGAGGAAACAGAATGAAGACGAACATTAAAAGCGTCATTGACGCGACAACAAACAATAGAATGGGCTTGAAGAATCAAGAAAATGAGGATACAGATTCTATGGAGAAAGCAAGGACTGAGGGGCAATGTATTGTCAAATGCAGTTTAAGTGAAAAAGGCTACTCCCATAAGGAAGACCAAACCTCAATCCATTGGAAGAATGTCTATTGAAGAAAAGAAGAAATCATCAGAAGAATCATGAAAGTTAAGACGATTTATCATTGAGAAGAAACCCAGGTGCAACACTCTGAAAAATAAGTGTCTTTGAAAACAAAGGGGGAGACATTTCATTCCGAAAAATCAAAACAACCGAGACTAGTAAACCTGCATCAACAAGATGACATGACTCGCCTTTTTGGGCCGTGTTGGCACTAGGGAATGGGTAGGCTTAATGCCACGAAAACCTGTAGTAAGCCCAACTTTTCTATGTTCTACTAAACATCTGGCATGACCCATTCATTTATCTCATAAATCCTTATACCTGCTTAATAGGTTGTAAGAAGCAAGGATCTAAATCTGCAATTCTCACATACAACATCTACTTATCAATAACATCAACCAACATCGTTCTCAATAACATAACATGTTCATATATATGTCATGCACATATGATTATGACAAACCATGGAGCGTCTAGAAGCATTTGTAATTTACATCATGCCAAAAAAAAACATTACTTGTCTGATTATCCAATCGAGACTCAAAAGGCTTGGATTTCTTTCCCGTACGATCCAGTAATAGTGAGGTGTGAGTCTACAACACGACTCAGTGAGATATAAATATATCACCATGCTTGTGAGGCTAGGTAACACAAGGCTAGCTTCACAACAATGTACTGTGCCATTCTGAGCATTAATACATGATCAATAAATGAACAGGTAGTAATATCAAATGCGGCAATCACATGAGTATCAACAATAAAGCTCAATATGAATTGTTCAAAAAATATGAATTTGCTTTCTGAATTCTTTTCTGGGTTCTAGGTTCTGGGTTCTTTCTGAATTCTGGTTTCTTTCTTGATTCTGGCTTCTACAGGATTCTGGGTTCTTTCTGAATTCTGGTTTCTTTCTTGAATTCTAGTTTCATTTCTGAGTTCTTATTTTTTTTCTTCTGAATTTCTTAGGAAGAGACAGAGGCATACTAGTACGGCATATCTCTCCTTTTCTGATTCTAGACAAGGTTAGCTTAACCTTGCCCCTGGAGGCTTGCCCTCTTCAGGTAGGACCGGGATCTAACCCATCACCGGCAAGTTACCTATGTGCACATAGTCTGATAATATACCCTATCAGCTGGGTATTCTAAGAACTCATCAATCATAGTTGACATGAGAAATATGATTCATCAAAGAATCGCAATCAATAGGTTCAACAAATAAGGGAACCAGAAGGTGTAAAGCATCTAAAATCATTGAGTCCATCTGGCATACAACATGCTAGACTCAACTACATGGAGTCAAATAGATTATACAGGTTCAAGAACAATTCAACAAGCCGTAAGATAAAAGAAAAGAATTACTACACAAGTATAGTAGTATGATTATACTCACCTCGACTATCTCAGTGGTTCTGATTTCTTTCTAACTTTCTAGAACTTAAGAGGTACTAGGTACAACTTCTAGTTCTATTCTTTGTCTACTTTCACAAGTTATTGGGTAACATGCATGAAAATCATGTATACCCACATTAGACATTGTCATATAAACCTCATTTCTTAACACATAATATTACAAATCCTAATTTATTCTCTAACCAACAACATAGGACTCATTCGTGAAGGCATAACTTCTTATACATAGGTCCAACATTGTTCAAACTTTTTAGTCCTCTAGCTAACACATAAATTCACATTTCTTCTTTTATGGCCATGTTCTAATTTGGTCATTAAGGGAATTCAAATCTCCCATTTACAATCAGCCTTAACAATCAATCATGAGTTGGACCCTTCCTGTCTCAAAACTTTATATCTCATTCATTTATTATCCAATTAAGGGGATTCAGAACATCATTTTCAATAGACCCATATGGCTATAACATATCCAAAGACTGCTTCGAAATTAAGTAAATTGGATTTTTTGAGATTTTTACAAGCCTGTCCTGTTTCTGTTCCCTTCTGTGTCACTAAGGTTAGTAACACCCTTCGCATTTTCAGCCATATCTAACAAAATGCTCATCAAATTAAAATTTCCTTTTTACAGAACTTAGAAAACATATTTTTGGAGCATTTCGTAAGCAGAAATCATCATCCAATTGTAACTCTATGGGCTTCAAACAATTAACTTTCAGTTCTCATTTCAATCTCACTGGTATTTTGAACCAGTACCAATTCAGGGCGTCTTACGCTTGTTCGACCCACCCTAAAATCGTAGAAACATTCAGGAAGATAGTAGACATCTGGGTCTACAGCTTTTATGTTTTGAGTGTCTCCAGATTCACACGTTAAACAGCTAAAAAAATGTACAAAGAGAGCCACGAATCTGTCTCCATGGTAGCTTAACCTTCAAAACCCTAGGTTTTGATTTAACCCCCCAAATCACCATAAAAATGAAATTTCTTCATGTTAAAGAGTCATTAGACATAAAAGAACACAAAAACATCAACCCAAACATCAAACCCATCACCTTCCATCAAGTGGTTTTCACAAAAGAAGAGAAAAACTAAGCTTTAATGGGTAGAACTAAGCATTAGAATGGAGGCTTACCTTTTTATGTTACCCAAATGCCTTGGCTCTCCTTCTCTTCCTTGCTATACAAGTTGAAAAAGCTTGGAGAGAGCTTCCATGGTGGCTTTCGGTGGTGAGGGAGAGGAAGAAGACAATGTATTTTGTCTTATTCCCAACTTACTCCTTTTATATGCCCCTAGTCCACTTATTTACAAAAATGTCATCCTTGATCTGGTTTTTAAACATCTACCTGAATAATTTCCTGTGACCACCAAAAAACATCATACATCATTAATTTGATTCCCCTATAAAAAATTATTTTTCACTGTTATGTGATTTTAATGACATTAGTCTCAAATACCGATTTATTTCAGTTTACCGGGTATTACATTCTTCCCCCTTATTAAAAATTCGACCACGAATTTTGGAAATCTACCTCATTGGGGAACAACTATGGATATTTGGTTCTCATTGATTCTTCTGTTTCCCATGTACATTCCTCAATTCTTTGATTCTGCCATTAGACTTTGATCATCGGAATCTCTTTATTTCTGCAACTTTCTAATCTGTCTGTCTATGATGGCAACTGGAGTTTCTTCATAAGAAAGATTCTCTGATATATTCACTTTTGGGATTTGCAAGATATGAGAAGGATCTGGAATGTACTTTCTTAACATTGATATATGGAAAACTGGATGCACATAGCTAAGATGAGGAGGCAAAGCCAACCGATATGACACATTTCCAACCCTTTCAAGGATCTCAAAAGCTCCAATGTATCTAGGATTCAGCTTCCCTCTCTTTCCAAATATGACTACACCTTTCATAGGAGAGACTTTTAAGAAAACTTGATCACCTTGTTCATACTGCACGTCCCTTCTCTTAGAATCTGCATAACTCTTCTGTCTACTGAAGGCCATTCTTAATCTTTCCTGTATCAGAGGAACTTTTGCAAAAGTTTTTTGAATTAGATCTAGTCCTTCTAACTGTCTTTCTCCTACTTCTATCCAACATAGAGGAGATCTGCACTTTCTTCCATACAACGCCTCATAAGGTGTCATTCTAATGGTGGAATGGTAACTATTGTTGTAAGCGAGTTCTATTAAAGGCAAATGACATTCCCAATCTCCACCAAAGTCCAAGACGCACATTCTTAACATGTCTTTGAGTGTCTGGATGGTTCTCTCTGATTGCCCATCAGTTTGTGGGTGCAATGCTATACTAAAATTTAGCTGTGTATCCAAGGCTTCTTATAGTTTCTGCCAAAATCTAGAAGTGAACAGTGTTCCTCTATCAGAAACAATAGACACTAGCACTCCATGATACTTCACAATTATGTCAACATACAACTGGGCTAACTGAGTTGCACTATAGGTGATTTTAATAGATATAAAGTGACCTGACTTGGTGAGTCTGTCGACTATAACCCAAATAGAATCATGCCCCTTAAGCGTTCTTGGCAATCCAATCACAAAATCTATGGTAATCCGCTCCCACTTCCACTCGGGTAATGGTAGCTCCTATAATAGTCCAGTGGGCTTCTGATGTTCAAACTTGACTTGTTGATAAGTTAAACAGGTGGATACAAATTGGGCTACATCTTTCTTCATACCTAGCCACCAATATATACCTTTAACATCATGGTACATCTTGGTGGTTCCAGGGTGAACACTATAAGGTGCATAATGTGCC
>JANKYE010000010.1:15672374-15686564 GCA_032467995.1 Erythroxylum dillonii
ATTTTCTTTGGTTTAATAATAGGTTAGCTATGGTTACCAACTACCTCTGGCTCCCTCGCTTCTTCTTAATTTTAGAATAATCAAAAAGACTCCTTTAAACTGTTCCCTAATTAACTAATAACCCCTTCGAGACTCTCTTCAAGATTCAATTAATTAACAGCATTAAACTCTAAAGAAACACTAACCCTAACTGACTATGCACTGACTAATGCTTCATCTAGTTAGATCGTAAGTTTCTTAACACGAAATCAGATAAGTATTATGTCCTAGTGTCAATTGCCACAAACACTAATCACCCAGTTGACACCACCAAGTAAATCAGTTGGCGATATGTAAATTAACTAACTCTATAATCGGGCCCTAATCGCAGAATCAATTAATAAACAATGACAGTGAAACAGAAACAATACGAATATTATAAACCAAATAATCAGAACAATAAGTCTCATGAGTCAAAGCATAACAATTGGAATTCCCCGACTAAAACAGTTTAGCTACTCATAACGGAATTAAACAAAGCAAGATTCTTGAATAACATAGTTTAAATAACAAGGAAAAGAAGAAAAACTAGAAAACGGAATATTGAATGAGATCCACGAGAGATGCTATCGTTTCCCCCTTTTCCCCACTCCCGTACGGCAGTTAAGTTCTATCTCTGATTGCGGCTGCCCTCTTCCAAAAGTTGTCTTGTCATGTCTCCTCCCTTCTATTTAAACCCCCTAAGGTTTTGTATGAAGTGGGCCTTTTATCTCTAACACTCCCGTTAGGCCTCACTTGACTTTGTCATAAACATGTCCAGCTATACTCATAAGTCGACTTGTCATGATGTGTAAGTCGACTTGTCGTGGTGTATAAGTCGACTTACAGCAACGTTTTCCTTAAAAACTTCATCTCCGCTCTTCGATAAGTCGACTTATGTGTTGCAAGTCGACTTGTGTATTGTAAGTCAACTTATGGAAACATTTTTTGTAAAAACTTCATCTCCGCTCCTCCATAAGTCGACTTATGTAGTATAAGTCGACTTATGCCTTATTTTCCTCTTAATTCCCCACATCATGCGAATATTATCATTCCCTACATGGAAATATTAAATCAAATTAAGTCCCAATAATTAAATCAATAAGAGGAATAAAAAGGAATAATTAAAACATAAATATTAGACAAATATGCACTTATCAGGTTCTAACCTTTTGGATGGAAACGGGATGTTATAAATGACTTATGAAAGATACGTTGATTTCGATTCCTTGAAGAACAACCAGGGTCGTGAGACAGTTTACATGAATGAAGTATATGATTTTTGGAATAATGCAAAGGTAGTAGAAGATACTTTAGTATCAATGGTGGATAGAGTGTCCATCCTAGTAACACTGGACTCAATTGAGAAGGCTAGTGAGTGTCCATGTGTTAGAGTAAAGGTCGCTTATAAAACAAGATGGATGACTCAAGCCAGTTTAGAGAAGGCGTACATCGATCGACAACTCTATAGATGTAGTAACCCAAAGGAGAAGAAGGCCTCAACTCCTATGCCGAAGGCTAGGTTCTACATGCACTACTCTTCCAGTGTGTTCTACAAAGAACAGGATCGAAGAATTTGGTAACAACAATAGATGAGCAATGCTTGTTCCATAAAATCAACCACCAACCTATAAATCTTCCACACCTAATCCTCAATTACATGATGAAGTCGAAGAGAGACTCTAATGCCCTACCGTATGGTATGCTACTAACAAAAATCTTCAGAGATTCTGTAATTTTTCTTGAGAGAGGAAATGAATGAAGATGAATGTTAAAAGCATCATTAACGTGACAACTATCAGTAAAATAGGCTTGAAGAATAAGGAAAAGGAGGATACATATTCCATGCGAAAGCAAAGATTGAGGGGGAGCGTGTTGTGAAGCGCAGTTTGAGTGAAAGGTATCTCCCACAAGGAAAACAAAATCTCAATCCACTGGAAGAATGTTTACAGAAGAAAAGAAGAAACCGTCAGATGAATTAATGAAAGTTAAGACGATTTCTCAAAGAGAAGAAAGCCAGGTGCAACAGTCTGAAAGACAAGTGTCTCTGAAGATAAAAGGGGAGGCACTTCATTCAGAAAAATCCAAACAACTAAGACTATTAACCCTGTGACAACAAGAGCAGAAGAAAGGGAAAGTTCTGACTTATGGTGGAGATTCTGGAAAGAAAACACCACAGGAAACTAGATCGTTAGTCTCAATTTTGCAAGAGGAGCCAGCAAAATTGAATAAAGAAACAGAAAGTAAGAGGAAGTTGGAGTTTAAGAGAAAGAAACCTCAACAAAAGCCCCTTTTAGGCTGGTAGAAGAAAATAAGAAGCAAAAAACCAGTCAGAAAAAGAGTACTCCAACTGATGTTCAACAAATGAAAAAGTCAGTTAAACATAGTGCAGCATAGGTTAATCCTTCTCAACCTATGAAAAAAGAGGATTTGAAACTGAAGATGATTGAAGAAGTTAAACTTGTAAGGAGTAGAAGCCCAATCATCATAAGAGAACCCTTAAGAAGGTTGGTCAAGGTACAATTTGAACCAATATTGGTAAATAGTCGTTGATTGAGCCCAAGTTTACTATACAATTTGGAGACACTTCTAAGATTTTTAATATACTTTTTAACCCTTAATTCTTGATTTTATGCTTAAACTAATCCTTAAGTTTGTGCTTTTATTTTAAGCAAATTGTTAGTAAAAATTGTTACAAATTGATCCTAATTACACTAATTAATTTTTATAAGAACAAATGATACTGCAAATTGCTATTTTTGATTGTAAGAGCCTCAAGAAAAAGGGAGTCAATGGGCTGAAATGGAGTCAACATCATGACAGTCAGTTTTGTCATGACGAAACATGAAAAACCCAGGCTTAACTTTTAGAAAGAGTTCACCGCAGCGTATATTAATTATTTCGCCACGGTAAAGTATAATATCCTGTCCCCATATTAAGGGTCAAGACCCAAAATTGCGGTACATGTGAGCTCAAAGAGAAATTAAGACAATGCATTTTCTTGCTCATGCATCATGTTAACATATATGCACTTAAATACTGAATGTTTGCACATAAAAAGTGGTACATGCATTCATTGACAACTTCCAGGAATAAATGATGTTGAATGTGATTTTATTGGCAATGAGTAGAGGGGGAGTAGAAAGAGTGATCTTGATATGAGTTGTAATAAGGAAAGATTTAGAAACAAAATTGGTAGTGATTTGGAAAATGTTCACTAAGTGTGCTTCGGTCTGTTAGCTATAACTTTTCTTTTAGTTGTCCAAACAAGATGATTCTTGATTTGAATTAAACTAGAAACGTATGGCTATATTTCTTGTGAAGACATCAAATTTCAATTCTATCTCTAAGAGTCTCAAAATTTCACGAAGTTAAGAATTTGATGCAGTACGTTGGTGTATGAATGGAAAATTCGTCTTCAAAATTTAGGGGAAATTTTGGAATTTATATAAATAGATTTTAGCAAATGTACCTTCTGGAAAGTTGTAGATCTTTCTGTTTATCTTTCCAATGGTATATAGTGTGAAAATTTTAGACATCGGAGTCAAAGGTTATGATCCTTATGAGTGGAGATGGAAATGAGACGATGGAAATGGGTCGATGGAAATGAGTTGATGAAAATGAGACGATGGAAATGAGACGATGAAAATGAGACGATGGAAAATGAGACAATGGAAATGAGACGATGGAAATGAGATGATGAAAATGAGATGATGGAAAATGAGACGATGGAAAAGAGACAATGGAAAATGAGACGATGAAAATGAGACGATGGAAATGAGACGATAGAAAATGAGACGATGGAAATGAGAATATGCAAAAGTGAGACAATACAGAAGTCAAAAGATAGAATTGGTCTTCAAGGTGTTCATAAAAGTTGTATATCTCGAAGGCCTCTTTCCAATAGTCTAAAAATGTAGTCAATCCGACATCTATAATGAGGGTTATGGTAATTGCGCCCAGACATGTACAATATCAGTAAAGATACGAACATGTTGGATTCTTTTGACCATAACTTCTCCTCTAGACCTCCAAATGACTTGATTATTGATCCATTGGATTCGTAAGACCTTGCTCTACATCTCCACCAAGAATCTTAGCCATTTGAAATGAAGTGAGAAATATTGAGTGGAAAGTATGGGACAGGTACAGTGAGTGTGCTCTTAAGTAATATGAACTGGTATTATTCTACTAAACATACTTCAATATTTTGATGATTTCGGGATCAATAGAAGTCCAAATGAGATGATTTTTGATTTTTGATAAATTAGAGACATGGAGCTACAATGAAGAAATTGGAATCTAACTCAGTCTCTAAGTTGTGCATAGTATACTATTATGGACAAGAATAGTCCAAAAATGTTTGAAGTATATCTTTTGAATCACTGAACCAAATCAAATGATTTTGGAGGCATTAGAAACTTAAGACAATGGGGGATATTTTTTCAAAAGAAAATATTATGTTAGAATGTTTAAGGGTACTATTCACAAGACATTTAAGTATAAAAGGCATAAGGAATAAATGGGACAATTCTCAATCATTAAATGCATAATTGAAAGAAGAAGTGTTCTCTTGCTTACAAATAAATGAGAAAAATGTGAATGGGACGATAAGTAGTAGTGATTTATGAAAATGAGTAAGAAAGAGAAACAGAGTTGGTGGTTTGAGAGAAAAGAAGAAAGTTGAGCTAGGGCTTAACGCTCCTAGTCTTTAAGAAAGATTTTGAAGTTGTTTAAGAGGAGAAAAAGGAAGAGGAAGAAAAGAGCTTCCATTTGAGCTAAAGATCTCTTCATTTGGTGAAGAATTAATGTAAGATTTTTTTGACTCTTTTGGATTTTTTGGAAGGATTCTAGTTTAAAGAGTTTAGAAAATGCTTGGGTTTAAATGTTCTAGAATCAATTTAAGTGATTTTTCATTGTGGTATTTTTGAGTGGATTCCTATTGAATGAGATTTGGTTTGTTTTAGGAAACTAAGAGAATAATACCTAAGAACAAGGGGAAAGAAAATTTTGACTTGGAGTTTTGCAAGAAAACTAGGTGGGTAATATATTTATGGTTATTGTGTAAATGGGCAATGTGCCTAAATGTGTACATATGTTTACATTGCTAAGCTATGAATGGGAATTGGATATTATGAGATAAAAAAGATGATGAGAAATTGAGTTATGACATAGAGTAACCAAGTGTTCTTGAAGTGTGAGCTTATAAAAAGGGTAAAGATTGAAAGGAGCATTTTGATTGATTATGTACAAATGAAGAGGAAGTCTAAGTTCAATAAGACATATATGAATTATGAAATGGGAATGAGCTTAATATGTGTTTTCGAACAGATACCTGGGGTTGTCATTAAGCATGCAATGTACATAGTCCATTAATTATCCAAGTGCAATTATTGATTAGTGTGCAATATGTTTCTTGTATAAATGGATTGTGCAGGTCAAGTGTCTGCATACAGGCGTTCCAAGATTTGGAAGCAAATGCTATTTTGGAGTGTATTGTGAGTAGACCGAGATGGTCTCACATTTTTATTTGTTATTTGAAATTCATTATTATATGACTATTGAATAATTATGTAGATGTGATTTTTTATGTTGGTTTCCGGATAGGAGGTCCGATGATAATGATAAGTGATTTGAATATTGAAGTGCTATTGGCATGTAAACCAAATGTGATAGTCAACTTTAAAGTTGAATGCCAGGCTCAGGTCCGATGAATGTGAGTTTCTGATTTAACATTATATGTGATATGACATGATCAGTATGTGATGCATTTCATAAAATGCATGCTCAGATAAAGGCGTTATGACTAGAGTAGCCAGTTTGAAGCGCTTCCACGTAGAGCTTTGCTCCGTGAACTCTGATTCTGCACGTAGAGCTATGCTTTGTGAACTCTGTTCTGACTGAGCCCAATGAGCCAGTATTTATGTATGTGATCAGCACTCAATTGCAACAATAAGAATGAACAAGAGTCTCATGTGCATTGCCTATGCATGATGTGAATGATTATAATGGTTTGAATGGATTCTAAATGTAATATGTGAAATAACTGATCAAGTATATGTGATTCAATATGATTGTTAATGAAATGATGTGAATTGTATGTGTTATGTGATGAGTGAGCCATTGATGATGGTCACTCACTGAGTTCAAAAAACTCACCCAAAATTTGCAAATATTTTTCAGGACTCAGAAGAATACCCCGTTAGGCCAACGGGAGTATGCTTACAGCATTCAAGTGAAGGATAGAGGTCGGGATCAGTTTGAATTTGCATTTGTGTTTTTGTTATTTTGTATTGAATTGTATATTCCGCATTTTTGTGTATAAATTTGTATTTCAAAATGACTCGAGTATTTTGTATTTGTTAAAGGGCCCGAATGGCTATAAAAAATTGTGTTTATTAAAATTGTTTATGAATGAATGTGGGCCTAATGTGAGCTTCGATTTTCGCATATACGTTTATGGTTTTGAAAAAAACACCAATTTCTGAATGATTAAGTTCTTTAGCACACCACCCTCATAGGGCACGGACTCGGATATCACCATCGATGTTAGGTTTGGATCATTGCGGGACTGGGGTGCTACACAAAAGATCTAGCAAGCGTACGTTGCGGAGAAGCTTACTTGTCACCGCGACGAACTGTTAGAAACTCAATCCATATTTGGAAAATTCTCTCACTGTTCAACCAGACCCACATCTATCATTTAAAAAAACCCTCCTAAATTAGGTTACGAGAGTTGGTCAACAATTAGCATACAGACTGTTACTCCTCGGTCGATACACACACAGCATCCATCTCTCACTCTTGACCTTCTTTCGTTTATACCATCCAATTTTTCATCCTCGCCGTCATCACCTACTATCGCCGCCATGGATATTCTCAGTGTCTTTACAGTTGTGAGGGTTCCCGATGTTATGTTTAGCTAAAACACCGATTCCTTTTAAAGATGTAATGATGGCTTGTGTTCGATAGGCTTCAAAGGGGAGTTGTTTTACATTGTCACATTTAACTACATTGTTATGAATTCCTGAGTTAGGATTTATTGCTTTGTAGTTAGATTTTCTTGATTAGAATTTAATCAAGTGTTGAATAATGTAATGTGTTATGGATTTGTTTATGTAGAACTTGGATTCTTAATATATGAAGTTTTATATATGTCCTTGTGGTGATTGTGTTAGCTCTCTTTTATCTACCTAGTTGTGTTTGATATTGAGATTAAGTTTGATCCATATTGACCACTTGCATTAGCTCATCCATTAACACACACTAAGATGCATTTAACATGGTTTTGATAAAATGGAGTTCGTTGATTAAAACCTTCAACTTAAAGAGTTCTTTAAGGTGCATCATATGGAAACTTAGTGATTTTTGCACCTAACAAGAATTGTTTTGAACTATGATAGCCAAAGTTCGTTTTCAAAGGGATTTTATAAATTTGATCATTGTTTGAGTTTTAATTTTGCTTCCTGAAAATCCAAAAGAATACTTTTATATACTTTTCTTTCAGTTAGTCAATTTAGTTAAGTTATTACCAATGATCCAAACCCCCTTTTTATCAACTTAGTTTGCATTTTTGACAATTACGCTAGCTTAGATCATTTGCGCTAGGTTATGATTAAGTGAGACGACTCGAGGTTGCATCCTATATTGCAATCCTTGGAATTAAAATTTTGATTCGGTTTCTAAGGGATTAACCTAAAGATCAAACGAGCCGATCAAAATGGCACCGCTGCCAAGGAGGTAAGCAACTGATTTTCTTTAAGTTAGGCATTGTCATTTTCAACTGTTGTTGATAATAGGAATCTTTCCTTTTACATTTAATTTTGGATAGTATAATTTTCACACTTGTCAATAGTATAGGTTTTTAATTTCTCTTTTCATAGAATACATTTTAAAAACCCAAAGGAGCATACTTTCATACTTTGATTTTCCATACTTAGCATTTTTCCATACATACACATCTACATAGATACTTTTACACTCCATACACTTGCATCCTTCACATTTCACCTTTCATTTGATTTTGTGTGCTTGTGAGTCAATTTTGTTATAATTCCTTTTCTTTGATATTATTCTTGTGCATGCCCCGTAGAACTAGACTTGTTCCTTTCTAACCAAAAATTGAGAGACGCTTTAGGAAGCTTAGGAAAGAGAGGAAAGAATAAGAGAGAAGTAGGGTAGTTAAGGAAGAGGAATCAAGCCAGCCAACTAGTGGAAGTGAGTCAAGAGAAAGAGTGATCATGGCTGAGAACCTTGGTTTTCTGCAAAATCCCAACTTTCATGCAAACCAACCTAGAAATGGAGATAATGGAGGAAATGTTAAGTATGAGAGAGTAGGAGAGAATAATGGGAATCAAAGACGTAGAACTATTAGGGAAGCAACAACTTCTGATGTGAACTGTGATCCATTTATTGCTGCTTGATTTAATTTTGATGTTAATTTTGAAGTGAAAGGATTATTGATTAATTCCCTTCCTAAATTTCATGGCTTGGCAGGAGAGGATCCCTATATGCATCTTCAATCCCTGTTTATGATCTGTCATAGTATGAAACTAGTGAGAGCCTCACTCGATCAAGTTCTGAAACTAGCTATAGGGTTCCCTTCTATGTTCATTTGGTGGATTGAAGAGTGTGTAACCTCGCCCTCCTATTCTCTCTTGATCAATGGGTCTCCTACCAACTTTTTCTGTGGGAAATCCGATTTAAGGTAGGGCAATCCTCTCTCTCCTTACTTGTTCATCATCTGCATGGAAGTCCTTTCTCGGACTTTTAATGCTACAATAACTGACACGCCTAATTTTCAGTTCCATTGGCGTTGTAAAACTCTTAAGTTGTCCCACCTTTTATTTGCTGATGGTCTGCTCCAGTTCTATCATGCTGATCTTATTTCGGTGAATACCTTGCTTACTTGCTTACGCACTTTCTCCTCTTTTTCTGGGTTCGATATTAATCACAGCAAAAGTCAATTCTTCTTATGTCCTGATGTGGATCCAATGCTCCTTCCTTTGGAAACCATCTCAGGGCTTACAAGGGGTACTCTCCCTATTCGATATCTCGGTGTGCCTCTTATTACAGGTAGATTGACTAGGCGGGATTGTCTCTCGTTGTTGGATAAAATTGACGCCAGAGTCAACAAGTGGACCCATAAAGCCTTATCCTACGCGGGTAGACTACAATTAATAATTTCTATCTTGTCGACCTTTCAGGTCTACTAGGCTAGCCATTTCCTACTTCCTGTCTCTGTCATTAAAGAAATTGAGTCTAAACTTAGGAACTTCTTGTGGTCTGGTAAGGTTGGGTCTCACTCTTATTCTAAGGTTAAGTGGAATGATCTTTGTCGTCCTAAGTTAGAGGGTGGGTTGGGGCTTAAACATTTGTCAACTTGGAACAATGTCTTACTAGGAAAAAGGATCTGGATTTTGTTTAATGATAAGGAAGCGTTGTGGGTCAAGTGGGTACATTCAATTATTCTTAGAAGGTCTTCTTTTTGGAGTGCTCAACCCACTATTAATAGTTCTTGGAGTTGGAGGAAACTTCTTCAGGTTCAGAATATTATTGGGAATCATTTCAGATTTAGGATAAGTAATGGGTTATATACTCTCTTATGGCAGGACCCTTGGCACCCCAGCGGTATCCTCAAGGATTTCCTAACACCTAGAGCCATCAATGGGTCAGAGCTTCCAATGATTGCAAAAGTTGCTAATATTATCAGAGACAATAGGTGGTGTTGGCAAGGAGCTACAATTGAGAACATTCGTACCCTTGAGCCGTTACCTTACAAACCAGATGGGTTCCAGCTGGATCACCTAAAATGGACTGCCAGCCCTACTCGAAGTTACACTAATACTTCAACTTATACCTTGATGAGACCTTCTCTCCCAAAAGTACCTTAACATAATTTAGTGTGGCCTAAACGGGCCAACCACAGGTATGCCTTTATCTTGTGGCTTGCTGTCCTTAATAAGCTCCAGACTAAGGATCAGCTCCTTTTTACTTATATCCCTAATCATTGCTCTCTTTGCTACTCGAATAATGAGTCATCCACCAGCCTCTTTTTCGAATGCTCCTTCTCCAAATCAGTGTGGTTACACTGCCTTACCCACTTCCAGCTCAACCTTCCTCCCCTACCCAACCTCCAATCTATTCTCCACTAGTACTACCAACTCCAAGGCTACCAAAACATTGATCTTAACATTTTTCTTATTTTACTTGTTGTTCTTGTGTACAACTTATGGTCCGAACAGAACCGTCGAACCTTTAAAAATGCAGCTATGGACGAGGGGAACTTTACTACTAAAGTGATCTTCCAAGTACTGGAACAGTTCAGTTTAAACACTGAGGGAAGTTAAGTGGGGGTAGCTGACTTATTCTGTTTCTCTTGTTACTCTTTTGTTCTTTTTGCAGGTCCGCTTTTTAGCGTAGGTAGTGGATTATGTCCACTCTCCCTCTCTTTCAGGGGACCACCACTGCAAGGCCTTGCAGTGGTGATTGGTGCCCGAAGTTTCAAGTTTCAAGTTTTCTCCTTTGACTTACACCTTATGCTTGTGTTAGCTGTGTTAAATGATCGACTTAATGCTGGTGTTTGAGGCTTTTATTGTGGTATGGTTGTGTTGCTGATATTTTAGTCTCCCATTGGTCTTTGTGGTTGATGGACATTTTTTGGTCTTGTGTTGTGTTTGATTGATGGAGGGTGCAGGTTTTGGGCCCTCTTGGTGAGGTTAGTACCCTTGATAGGGGTTGACAGTGTTCCTTTTGACAATTCCTTGATGTTACATATTTTTTCTTTTATTATAAATCTCTGAATTATAAAAAAAAGCATGAGAGTGGTACATGAGTCTCTCGAGGCATGTAGCAAATGCTTTCTACAGTTGGGCCAATTTGAGGAAAGCCTTATTGGAGAAATATTTTCCAACCTCAAGAACTTCATCAATGAGGAAGCAGATTTATTCAGCTCGCCAAGATTATGATGAATCTCTTTATGATTATTGGAATCGCTTCCTAGATCTTCTATCAAGATGCCCCCATCACCAAATTCCTGAAGAGAAATTGGTACAATACTTTTATGAGGGGCTGAAAAGTTAAGAGAAAGGTATGTTGGACGTGGCATCGAGAGGATCTTTGATTGATTTTATGGCTTCAGAAGCATGGGATTTGATAAAGAAGATGGCTCTGAATCATCAACAGTATAGTGTGAGATATTCTAGAGGAGTGCATGAACTAGGAGCTTCAATAGCTTAAGCTAAAAGAATGGAGAGTTTGGAATCGAAGGTGGACTCATTGGAAAATAGAATCACATTGCAATTATCTATCCTCACTACCGAACTGAAAAACCTGAATGTGCAATGGCCATCATCTTCTATGTATCTTACCGCACCCAATTGTGACACTTATGGGTCGGTTATGCACATATCTAGTGTATGACCAGGACGGTATGAGGAGATGTCCACAGTGTATCCAAGAAGACCAAGCCAGAAATGGGACCTTTACTTCAACACTTACAATGAGGGCTGGAAGGCTAATCTCAAATTTAGTTGGAGAAATGAAGAGGGTAGAACTCTGAATATATTTCAACAAGGAGGGGGAGCTGGTACTTCCACTAAACAGTTCCCCAACCAAAAACAAGCTCTCACGGTCCCAGTCAAAGAGGAAACCAATCAATTGCTTCAAAATATGATGACTTTGATGAAGGAAGAAAGGAATTCAAACAACAATCAATTCAATGCAATAGCCAATCTGATTCAGCAGGATTCCTCCAAAACCGCTGATCGATTCTATGCTTTAGAGAAGAAATTGAAACAATGGGAGACCAAAGTAGAAAATATCAACTCATATGTCACTCAGTTGTCTAACAATATGAGTAAGAACCAATCGAGAAGTAGTGGAATAATTTCTTCTAACATTGTGATGAATCCAAAAAGCCTCAACGCAATTGCTCTCCGAAGCGGGAAATAAGAGAGGTTTACTAATCAAGAAGAGGAAGCATGTGATGATGAAGTGGCGAGTGAGGAAGCTCCTCTAACAAAGTAAAGAGTCAAGAAATCTGAAAGTGTCAAGGAAGAATCGTTATTAAAAGAAAGGAAATCGACATCAAAGAACAAAGAGGCTACTTCAGAGATTTCAAAGGAAAAGGCATCAAGACAAGAGCATGGAGAATCGAGCAAACAAGACGACCAAGGTGAGGAGGTAAATCTCCAAGACCTCCTTTTTCCAAATTCATATTTAATGAGCAAACGTATGATTGAAATTAAACATGAAAAGGATATAATTGATCTATTTGGAAAAGCAGAAGTCACCGTTCCCTTGCTTGATTTAGTGAAAAGAGTTATGTCCTATGCTAAATACCTGAAGGACTTGTGCACAAAGAAGAGGAGGTTTAGGCCTAATGAGAGAGTCCAAGTGAGCTCAAATGTGTTAGCCTTGTTCAAACCTCAAATACTTGTCAAGTGTTAAGACCCTGGATCTTTCACCATTCCGTGCAGGGAAGGATACTATAGGAAGAGCACTATTGGATCTAGGGGCAGCAATTAATGTGATGCCTAAGTCTGTCTACCAGTCTTTAGAAGTAAAGAGTATCAAGCCCACATCTGTTGTGTTACAATTAGTTGATAGATCATTTAAGGATCTAGTGGGAATTATCGAAGACATCTTGTTCCAGGTAAAAGGTTTGGTATTTCTAGCTGGTTTTTATGTACTTGATATGTCTTCTAAAGTTGTGCAAGATGATCAGCATGAAGGAAGGTAAGATCAGCATGAAGGTAGGCGATCAATAGGTAAGCTTCAATATCTATGAAGCTATGAAGCACCCCTATGATGACTATTCGCTCCTAGGAGTTAATATGCTTGATATGGTTGTTGATGATGCATGTATTGAATTTGAACGAGCCATGAATCCCTTGACTAATGATTCCTTGGAGACAGTATTTGTTGTTGATGTTTCAGGTGGACTACAGAGTGTGGACATTGGCATGGAGCTAGAAGGAAGTCAAGTTACCTCGCCAAAGCATGGGTATGAGCCAAACGTCCCTCAGGAGCTAAAAGACCCACCTTAAGCATCAGGTTGTTTCTCTTCTTTCACTTACAATATATTTGTGCATATTGATTGAAGAAGGAATGATATTGTTAAACATGAGTATGTTGACTAAGTGTGAGGGAGAAACTTAATCAGTAGGATTAGGTTTAGCTTTAGTAGGACTTAAGTTTAGTTGTTTCAATAATTCAATTTCCCTTTGAATTCTGAATCTTTATGGATGCATGATACATCTTGAATGATAGACGAAATTGATGCAAATGGTGCATTGTATTTTGTTTTGTATTAGTAGAGTTGCATATGAGCTAAGGATCCAATAGAACTTGTTTCCCTTTTCTTTTTGCGATTCGGGAAAATTTCTCCACGGCATGGTATAATAAGTCGCGACGTGAATTAATCTTTTTATTGGCACAATTTCACTGCAGCACCCTTTAATTCTTTTGCCACAAAGAATTCTTTCTGTGCGAATTTTCCCTTGTGAAATGTCTCATTTGCCCTTAATGTTCTACAGACCTTTCTTCTACCCTCTGTCTTTTTCGTCATTTCCACCCCCTTCGTCCTTAACCTACCATCGATTTCTTTCTTCTCCTTCACCTTTGTTTCCTGAGTTCTATCTTCACCGCAGCTTACCTGTGGAATCGCGTCATTCTCCTCGAATCGGGTCTCCTTTAACAACCCCGTTTACGTCGCATACCTCCACATCATTTTTCCCCTTTCTCGTAAGTTTTCTTGCATTCATTTTGTCTTCATTTCATTTTAGTTTCTGTCGATTAGGGTTAGTTCGTCGCAACGTGGTAAATATTAAGGTTTTGCCGTGGTGAAAAAGCTTGCTTCACCACAGCGTGTTGAGTATAGGTTTCGCCGCTGTTGGGCCCCGAATAATTTTTTTTATTTATTAGTTATTTATTTTCTTTATTTATTATTTATTCTTGATTTATTTATTTAATTGTCTACTTTAATTATTTTTTTATTTTGCCTTAATTGTTTTAATTATGTGTATATATATATATTTGTGAGTCTTGGAATTAGTAAGCATGATTGGGATTAAAGTTGGACTTTTAATGGAAAGGTTTGTTTGAAGAATGGGCCTTAGGGTTAAATGGAATGAAGGAGAGGAGAATTAGAATAAATGGATTAGGGTTTAG
>JANKYE010000010.1:15719679-15730651 GCA_032467995.1 Erythroxylum dillonii
GACGGAAATTAAGATGAATCTTACACGATTTATTCGGAGGAC
Organism: Erythroxylum dillonii; assembly: GCA_032467995.1. NCBI lineage: Eukaryota > Viridiplantae > Streptophyta > Magnoliopsida > Malpighiales > Erythroxylaceae > Erythroxylum > Erythroxylum dillonii. The sequence continues at coordinate 15,719,722 of JANKYE010000010.1, forward strand.
TTTAATTGAGTTTATAATCATATATAAGTATGAGGTTTCGGATTAAGTAGTTGGGTTCCGGATTCGGGATCCAACACAGTGACCTTATTCTGATACCAATTGATAAAAACTGAAGGGGGTAGTAGTTTCGCAAACTTTTCAATTTTACCATGAACATCTCTAGCACAAACGAAAACAAAAGCAATAAAAACGAAATAATAAAAAGCACCAAAAATTTGGTAACGCAGTTCGACACACCTTCCCTACATCTGCGAGGCCCTCACCTAGCTTAAAACTTTCAAGAAGGTATAATAGATTTACCCAAGGCTTTATTAAGCCAACATCGCTCAACCTTTAATACTATCTCTCAACCTTACTTCCTACGAAAAAATTTCACACCCAATAACACGTCCGACTCGTGTTAACCTCGTCAGAGGATTTTTCTAAAAAAATTTAATTAAAAGATAATTAATAAAAATAACTCAAGGAATCAATCAACTAAGAACAGAACAATGATATACTTGAGATAAAACAAGGACTTTCATATAGTTTCAACTTCTTGAAATACATCTGAATAATTGTCCACCAGTTGGACTGATTCACGATAGCTTCAAAACAAGACCACAGCTGCTCAGTTAATCAACGATACACAACAGAGACATGCATGCAGTGCTCAACTATCTTCCAGTCGAAAACCCATTGTCTAGCTTCAACAACTCTAGTTAAACCATATGGGACACTACACACACCATGTATATTTCACGCACAATCCCAGAAGAACAACTCTAGGAAATCAAAAGTTAAACCATGATGTATGTATTTCTAGAACACATGCACAACTTCAGCTATATATTTTCCAGAAATCAATTAATGCCCCCTACACCATTGATCTAACACCCACGGAATCCACCGTTTCCATTGATAAATACATCCACGATACTCACCAGCAAGAACTCTTGACCAACACGCAAAACAAATTCCCTTTCTCTTTTTTTCCACAAAATCCAGTAATACACATATTTACCTCACCCACGTAATCCATCATACTTCTTGTCAAAATACACATTAATTAAGGATAGGACTCTATCACAACTAGAAGATTATCACCAATAGCTTTTTGAATCCAAGTCATTATCCAATTAATATCTTATATGTCCAATTAATAAATAAGATACCAAAACTAAATAAAAAGGTATATACTATATATCTTAACAAAAAGTACTAACTACTATCAAAATTTAACTTAAAAAGAAAAGAAACATCCTTTAAATACTAAACAAAATTAAAGTTTGGAGATGACAAAGTATGAAACAGGGGCATATTCTAAATCATGTTCATTAGGAAAACTTCAGTGTCAGTAGACATGAGACACGAATGGTACATGCTTTTGTCTGAAACTGTAGAGATAGATAAAACTACGACATAACTGTATTAGAGACTATAAATCTTTCTATAAGACTGTGAAGGTAGACATGGGTTATAATACACTCATGTTGGAGATTGTTGCTTTTTCTGTAACATTTTGAAAATGGACATAGACTTTGACACAATTGCATTGGAGGTTGTATCTTGTAGCTTAGTTTTGAAAAAAATTATATCAACTGATATACAACTGTATTGGAGGTTATGCTCACGTCCAAGTTTTCTTCCATGTTAACTTGAATTAATTTAACTAAATAGTTCTTAGAGTGTCCTACAAATTTTGATTACACGTATATGTCTTGGATCAGCTAACTCAAAGCATATTTAACTCTCTTACTCCTATCTCTTATAATTAGTCCTATAAACTCTAGCAATAGATTCTGTGAATCTTGGCTAGTTGTACTTGCATCATTTCTTCTCTCTTTAAAATAATTTGACTTCGAATCATCACTTACATAAAAAAGAGAAAGACAATAACAATACTTTGTATCGTTAATATTATACTCATCTGGAAGCTTAAATTTGTAGACATTATCATTGATGCTCTTAATGATTTGGAATGGATTACCCCTTCTTAGTTGCAATTTAATTGCCTCTATACTAATATTCATTTCTTCTTAATTTGTACCCGAATTTGATCACTAGGTTCATAAATAACTCATCTTCTACCCTTATTAGCTTTGGTTGCATAGTGTTTATTCTACTTTTTAATCTATTGATTTACACATTCTTGAAGTTGTCTCACCATCTTAACTTTCTTCACTCCATCTAAACTGGTTCTTTCATTAATAGGTAAATATAATAAATTCAAAGGATTTAAAAAAATTAAAAGTATAAATAATTTCCAATCATAAGTAATCAGTAGATAATTGCATATTCCTCATATATGCAAACTCAGAAAATAGTAAACAATCTTCTAAGTTCTTTAAGCTTCGTTAAATAATAGCACGAAGTAAAATAGTTAAAATTCTATTGACTACTTTTATTTAACCATCAAGATGAGGAAGGTTATTAGTATAAAATAGTAACTTTGTTCCTAATTTACCCCATAAAACCTTTAAAATGTAACTAAGGAATTTAGTAACCCAGTCAGTCAATATACTCCTAAAAACTACATGTTCTCATAATATTTTTCCAAAGAACAAATCAAAAACATTAGTTATGTCATAAATTTTATCGTAAGGATAAAATGCTTCATCCTAAAAACCTATCAACTATCAAAAATATAGATTCCTTTTTGTTCTTTGACCTTGGTAAACCTATCACAAGATCTATAGAACTATATATTCAATGTTTCACTAGGTACTAGTAAAGGCTTATATAACCCATATGATAAAGTCCTAGATTTTGCCTTCATATAAATGATGCATTTATCACATACTCGATCTATATCACGTCTCATTTTAAACTAATAAAAATGTTTGTTTAACATATCTAAAGTCCTTTTAATGCTAAGTAGATTAATTGAACCTAATTTTAAACCATTTGTGTGATGAACAAATAACTTATATATAGAACATATAAACACACATAATTTATTTTTATGACACAGATAACCATCATGCATATAAAACTTCTCAAACTCCCCTTTTTTACATATGAAATAAATATTTTTGAACTCATTTTCATTAACGTATAAATCCTTTATATATTTAAATCCAAATAACCTACCATTTAAGGAAGTGAAAAAAACAAACCTCTGAGATAGGACATTAACCACCACATTCTCCTTACTTTGTTACTTAATAACATATAGAAATGTTTTAATGAATTTCACCCATTTGACATGATGTTTATTTAACTTACCTTGCCCTTTAAGGTGTTTTAATGACTCACATTCGATATGTATCAAAAATTTCTTAGGTCATAGGTAATATTATTATATCTCTAATGTTCTCACTGATGCATAGGTATCTTTGACATAGGTTCAGTAGTTCAAAGTTGTTATATTAAGTTTCTCATTAAAATAGGTTATTAGCCTCTTGTCTTATATCGAAATAACTCCAATACTTAATCTTATGGCATCATACTCTCAAATTTTTTAGAAAAGTCAGGTAATGCTAACAAAGGTGTTGAACACAATTAGAGATGGTCAAAGGACCCAAGTTAAGCCTAAACTACCTTAAAGTTAATGAGTTTAGCTCGAGTTGACTGAGTTTTAAATCGAGTTTATAATTTTTTTAATTTTTATACCTTATTTTAGGTTTAAAATTCTTAGTCTTGACTAGTTCAAAGCCTGATTTATATATTAATCATCCATCCTTTGTTTTTCTCTTAGCATCCATTCTTCATCCTTCTCAATCTTTTCTTTCTCTTCCATAAATTTGTGCAATCAATGACATTATAAAAGAAGAGAGCCTTATAGTTAGAATTATTAAGTATAAATAGGAAGACTCAATTGCCAGAGTGGGTGCAAGAATGTTAGAGTACAATAAGGGAAATCTATCTACTATATGCCATCTAGAGAAGAAACCATCTCAGAACATGACCAAAATCACCATAATTTTTATCATTACATGGCACCTTCCTTAAATGAACACATTCTTCAGTAACTAGAGTTTAGTTATTGATATCTAATAATGCAAAACTTGGATCTTTGGCAATGAAAAGAAGTCGATGATAAGTCTAGAAAGTTTAAAGCTTTAATAGAACAAATGGACTCAGATTAGAAGCTAAATGATTCAGGCTTTGGGTGGGTTTTATAACTACCTAATGCCTAATAAAGCTAGGACTCAAAGCCACGTTAACACTTAAAACTAGGCTCGAGCCACCTATTAAGGGGTTTGAGCCAGACATGAGGCTTAACCTATTATTAACCCTAAATTTAACCTGTCTTTAGTGACATTAAATGTGCTCCTACTCATTACTCAAATAAAAACTTGTAGGTTTCTTAATAATATTACTAAGTTGTGTGACAATTATATTAAATTATCTAACAAATATTTAATAGAAACTAATCAAATTGTGAGAATTCTTTCCCACAATTATGAATTTAGATCTCGATTGCTCCCTAATTACTTATAACTTTTGCACTAACAACATAACCAAAAATAATAATTTTTTAAGCAAAAAGTACATTTTTTAAAGTTAGGATACAACTATTCTTTCTTTAGTAGGTCAAGCACTCAAACTCAAGTGATAATTATACATTTATAAATGTTTAATATACACTAGAATGTCATTAGAGTAAATAATTATAAACTTGCCTACATATGCTTGTAATACATGTTTCATTAATCTTCTGAAAGTACTAGGTACATTAGTAAGATCAAATGACAAAACTAACCACTCATACAACATATATTTAGTCTTAAAGGCAATTGTTCATTTATCATCGTTTCTCATCCTAATATAGTAATACCTAATTTTCAAATCTAGAAAATATATAGTAACCATGTAATTTATTAAATCTATTGTCTAACTTAGAAATAGGATTTCAATGCTTTATTTTTATGTTTTTGATAGCTCTGCAATCAACATATATCCACAAATTTTAATATTTCTTAAGCACTAAATTACTAGAACTATACAACTACTCATGTTCTCTTTACATACCTTTTAGAAATTAACTCTTCTACTTGTTTTTGTAGCTTCTTTATTTTTATAAATTGTTCTTATAAATGGATTTATTAGGAATGACAACCCCAAGTATAAAGTAGATTTGATGCTCGATCTCTCTAATGGATTATGTCGTTAGTTAGCACATCCTTATACTCTTGCAACAAAAAATATCAACATTATAAAGAGATATATCGAGCTCTTTGATATTAGGATAACCCTCTTTGTATAAAAGTATAACCATAGGTTGGTTAGTATGAAAAGTGTTCCTAATATCACTCTTTTTTTTCATAACAACCCATTTGTTTCTTTATTATTCTTACTGTTAACTCTGTCTCTCTCTCTCTCTCTCTCTCTCTCTCGCTCCCTCTCCCCCTCATTTGGAGAACTCGGTCTCCCTCTCTTTTCCTCTCATAACTTATTCTCTCTCTAACTCTCTCTTTTAAGCTCTGTCCCTCACTTTCTTTCTTTTCTCTTTCATTCTTTCTTTATTGTCTACTTTACTAACTAACTCTAAATAAGCTTTAGGATCGTTCCTACTATTAAAGAAAAGTATCGTCATATTAATGATGCTAATATTTTGATCCATTCCTTCTCAAACTTAGGCTCCTTGCTTTATTCTTAATTATACTAAACTCCTTTTTGAGTCCTAAACTTGCCCTATTAACCTTAAAGGCTATATGATTATCATTAGTATTAATTTCATCATTCTTTCCCATGATTATGAAATTGAGGTTGTCATCTCCTTTACAATTCAAAACTTTGTTATAACTACTTCTCCTAAATACCCTTCACCTTAGAATATATTACATTCATCCTCTCAAACTATTATTGCATGGCCTAAAATACATATGAGTTATCCCTCTCCTTTTACATGTTAAAATTCCTTTAAGAGACATATATGAAAATTGTAAGAAAAAGTTAATAAAGAAAATTATACTCTCAAGGATGACAAATTCTTATGTTTCACTCTTGTTTAATACCTTTTTTTAATGTTAATCTAACACTCTACCTCTTAAACATTATAAATTACTTGTGTTTCACTCATTTTTTTAGCCTTTTTGGATGCTAACCTTAAGTTATACCTCTCAAAGATGACAAATTACTCATGTTTCACTCTTTTTCATACCATTTTAATGGTAATCGCATACTCTTTTATCTTTTCCACTCATTACTTCTTTCACATATTCTTTAAAAAACTAAAAAAACTCAAACAAAGACTTCAACCTAGTAGAGTTTAATTGAATCAATAAACAAATGGTAAAGAAAAAGGAATTAAACACCCAAGTAAGAAATTCAAATAAAATATGAAAATAATAGCAAGAATGTCAAGTTAAGCTCAAAAAAAAAAATTATGCTACCATTCCCACACGACTTTCAATTTATTTTAATTTTATTTTGATACAAATAATAGGTTTCAAAGCAATAGTAATGGAAGGCACAAAAACAAAGGATTGGAAAAAAAATTCTAACACAATAAATATAAATAAGTAAAACCTTAAACGAGACAATGAAGAAAGAATAATTTGATTTTTTGTTGAAAATTTAGAGAAATTTTTTTTTGGAAAAACATAAAAGATGTAATAAAGAAAATTGAAATTTAGAAGATTAGATTATAATAAAATAATATGAATAACAAAAAGATAATCACAGTTGATTTAGAGCCCAACTTTGATATCAAATGATGTGGGCCCACTTAGGAATGAACACTAAATAACTTAAGTTTTAACCAAATACAAGAAAGCTAAATAAAATATATAAAAGGAATGACTCATTGATTATAAAGGATCAAGAACTAAATTCATTAAGTAATTGAATGCATATAAAAAGAATTCTTTGATAAGTTTGAAGTTTGATAAAGAAAAAGGAAAAAAAATGCACTCATGACTCTTAATAAATAAAGATTTCAAAAGTGATCAAAAGTGAAAAGAAATATCTCTTAAATATTAAAAAAGGATTTTAAGTTACTTAGGACAAAGCCATGTTTTAGATTGTGTTCACTAAAGAAATTTTAGTACAAATAGATATAATCTGGGACAGGCTTATGTATAAGATTGTGGATCTTTCGATGATTTTGTGAAAATATAAGCAGGCTCTAATAAGTCTATGTTGAAGATTATAGATCTTTCTATAACTTTGTGAAGATGGACACTGACTTTAACACATTGTATTGAAGGTTATATCTCATAATTTATTTTTTCATAAAGCTATACGAACTAGTACATAATCTTATTCATGTTCAAGTCTTCTTCCATATTAACTTTAATTAAGTTAACCAATGGTTCACGTTCTTTTATATCCATTAAGCCTCTAAAAATAGCTTTAGAAGATATACACATATATAAAGATAGAAGGTACGAGATATAAAATAAAAATAACGAGAAGTTATGATAGTTAAGATAAACAAAAGTTTTATGATTTACATAAAAATAATATAAATCTTATTGTTTCAGTGTGATTAATAAGATCTCAAGGTGTTAAACATATTCCTTCTTCTGTTCTGCATTAAAACATTGTGTTACGAACATCCTTGCAAATAATGAACATATTTTAGGGACTTATTTTATTTTTAAAGCTTGTTATTAAGGTGTCTACAAATAGATTAAGACAATGCAATACTTGGATTTTATCTTCAGCGAGCTCTTGTATACTGTTTAAGAGAGTATATCAGATAGGGATGAGTACTTGTAAGGTTGACTATTAAAGTAGGAAAATGGTACTTGATATTTTAGAGTTAAAAAATGACTTAATTATTGAGATAAAAATATAAAGCCTTTGGTAATTGAAATGTATTTAATATTATGCCCTATCTAAATAGTTCCAATTGTTTAAGTATGCATTTAGGAAATGATACTCTTTGGTTGGCCATTTTTTCTTCTTATAGGGCTTTGACTCAAAATATTCATGTGTAGTAAATTTCTTGTTATTATTTTTTAGTAAATTATCCTTTAGTTACTTTAAAAACATAGTGAACAATCAACTTTGTGTTATATACTATTCTACTCCTTCTCTCCTTCTAAATGGAAATTAACTTCGCTTAGAATCAAGAGGTACAAACCTGTTATGCTCCACTACCTAAAGTGATTCGAACTTCCTTTTAAATGAGATATTCTAATGATTTAGCATATTGCAATACTTTATTGGATACTAGTCAACACATTTTTTTTACTTATTAATATGAGTTTATAAGAGGTTAACTCCTCTAAATACTTTATGCATTATCATGTTATTACATTAAAATTGTCGCATTGTTTGTATGTCATATTCTTTTAACATACTTGAATGTTATGTCTGATATATTTTATCATAGTTTAGTGAATATTTTTTAGCATACTTAAAAGTTATGTCCAATATATTTCTATTGTCACTTATATGTAATTACTTATAGTGATGGAAGATTTAAGCAATATAAACAATTCCAATGATTGTGTGGAAATAAATGAAAATATTGGAGCATGGAATGATAAAATAAAGATGTATTTATTCTCATTAATGGTTAAAGAAGTGAAGAAGAGAAATCAAATAACTATTACCTTTTCTAAATATGATAGAAAGAATATAAGGTCAATTCTTCAAACAAAATTCAATAAAAAGTATATTGATGTTCAGTTGAAGAATAAGTATGATACATTAAAGACTAGATTAAAAAATTTGATGAACATACTTAAAGAAATAAAGATTTGTTACAACTCTTTCAATGGTGAAGCTAATTTTACAAATGAATATTGGAAAATCTATTTAAGATAAAATATGTCTTTATTTATTAACATATAATATTATATAATTTTTATTCTTATATTTCATTTTCATCATTGTAAGTTCATAAAATGGCTCATAGATTCAAGAAAAAAAGATTATAAATTGGTTTGCATGCACATCTATTAACTAAATCACCATTAAATAGTACAAAATAGGAACATAAAATTGATGTTGATAAAGATTGATTATATAATGAAAGAAAGATCAAGTTATAAGTTCTCTTTCTAAAAAAACAAAATATCCTAAGAAGAATAAGGCAAAGAAGATACACTCTTAACATTTTAATAGAGGTTTTGATTATAATCAGTGAATAATCGAAAATAAAGAATGATTTACTTGAGAAAAGAATTGGCCACGACATCATCCATTTTAAAGATTGGATTTGGAGTTTCATCAATTAATCAAGACACTAATATAATGATGAAATGTTTGAATTCCTAAGATGAATTGAGTTGCTGAGAGTGTACAATATGGAAAAGCAGTGAAATAACATGTTGCTTCACTTTATGTCAATGACAGATGCAAGGAAGTTAGATTATGTCTCTTTAGTTATATTTTAATGTTATTGCATATTAAAGTCTTATCAGATTAGACACATTTTTATTAAAAACTATTCCATGGTTTGAACAATTTAAATATATGTTTTATATGAACATTTGATATGAACTTTTTCACTGAATGTTTGATATAAACTTCTTAAATTTATGTTCAATAGTCATCGTGTTTTATAGTCATTTTAGTATTTATGTTTAAATATTTTACTAATTATTTAATGTTAGTATTGTAGATACATGTCTTCCTTATCAGATTTTGAATCAAATTATGATGATGAACTAATGAAGGTAATTATTTCTCTAGCTAGGAAAGAGAACAAATATTTTCATTTATATAAGTAATCATGCAAAACTTCTAGTTTATTGGTTTATGATTTAGTGTTGGAACTTTTGAATAGGAATCCTGTAAGGACTTATGAGACCTTAAGAATGAGCAAGACAATCTGCTTAAGCTTATATAATAAGTTGAAGGATTTATCAGACTTAAATGCCAACAATTCATCTAACGATGGAGGGATAAGTAATAATTTTTTTGATGACTACATTGTGTAGTGAGATAACTAAAGTCAATTTAGAGTGCTTTTAACATTTGACTTGGAAAATTTCGAAGTAATTTTGCAAAGCCTTATATATAGTTAATCGTCTTATAAAAAGAATTATTACTTCACCATCCTTTATCAATACACCTATTGAGATGCATTATTACTCCATTATCCTTTATCAATTCACCTATTGAGATGCAATGTAATTCAAATTTCTTTGTATATTTTTAGGTATATTCATATACTTAATTACTATTTTCATTATGTCCTTATGGTTAATATTTTAATAGTTTAATTTTATTTTTTAGTATTGTATAAGAACAATAAATGGTACACTTATTGATGCACATGTTCCAATTAATGAACAAATACTATATAGGGGTAAAAGAATTGATCTAGCCTAAAATGTTATACGTTGTGGCTCATTTGACATGTGTTTCACATCTATAATAGTTGGATGGGAAAGTATTGCAAATGACTCTCAAATTCTTTTAGAAATAATAATAAATTCAATGAACTAATTTCCTATATCTCCACATGGTAGTACATTATTTTAAATAAATATAGTAATTATGTTTATTTTTAAATATTTTTAAATATTATGTTCAATTTATGTTAGGTGAATTCTATTAGGTTGATTTAAGCTACACTAATATGCCTGAAATTCTTTCGTCATATTAAAAAGAGAGATATTATTTGCGAGATTATTAAAAAGGAGGAAGTCCTCAAGGTCCATGAGAATTATTTAACTACAAGCATTTTTTATTAAGAAACATTATTGAAAGATATTTTGGCATTATAAAAATAACATTCTATATACTTCCGAATATGCTAATTTATGATATGAAGAAACAAAAAAGATATCGTTTTTACATTTTGCTATACATAATTATATTAGAATGCATTAAAAATGCGATGAATTATTTGACAGTTATATTAAAATGAGGAACAAATTAGGAAAAATATAAATAAAGATATAAATTCTCAAGTGAAATATGATATAACCTCAACACAACTTTAAAATATGTATTAGAAATGGAATGAAATTATTAAACAAATGTAGAATAATTATATTAATTCCAATTGATTTATGATTCTTTTTTAAGTGATACCATT
>JANKYE010000010.1:15803831-15814338 GCA_032467995.1 Erythroxylum dillonii
AATATATAAATTAAAAATACAATTTCAACATCAAAATAATTTTATTTACCACCAATAAGTACATATACTGAACTATAAAATTAATAATAGTCGAAATAAATCATAATAACAATAATTAAAATAAAAAGAATAGTAAATTAAATAACAATTAGAAGAAAGTTAAGATCTGAGCTTTATGAGACACACAAAGACTCTCTTTCTCTTTCTCCCTCTCCTTCTATTCAAGAAAATCATTACCAAAACGCCTGAATCAAACAATTGGAAATTATTAGGAAAAATAATAAAGGGATCTAACAACAACCAGACTTTAAATCGTAAATCTTCAATCACATATGAAGATATAAAAAGTCAAAGTTATTGTTTAGATACACTTAACTTCAGAAAAGATGAGACGCAACAGGCTGAGTCTGTTTTCCAAGGAAAAAATATCTTTGCCAGCTAAACTAATTTTTGTCTCTCTTCTTAACCCAGATGACCCATTTCTGTACATAACAAAAGCTTGATGAAAGTAAAGAAAAAATTAAACCGGATAAATATTAATCATTGTTGTAAGAAAGAAGCAAAAAGGAAAAATTACCACAGTTGGAGAGAAACTCCAAATGTTGAATAAAACCATGATCCATCTGTACATACAATAAAAATAAAAATGAAGCAAAAACGAAAGCTTACCACAATTAGAGAGAAACAAAAAGAAAAACTTACCACAGTTAGAGAGAAACTTCGAATGTTGAATAAAACCTTAATCCATCTGTACACAATAAAAATGAAGCAAAAACGAAAACTTACCATAGTTGTTTGTAGAGAAACAAAAAAGAAAACTTACCACAGTTGGAGAGAAATTTCAAATGTTGAATAAAACTGTGACCCATCTATACAATAAAATTTGGATGAAAGTTGAAGAAAAAACGCAAAAACAAAAAAAAATATAATCATGACTGAAATAAAACCATCAAAGAAAAAACTAAAGAGAAGCAGAGGAGGTTGAGGGCCGAGAGCTAAAGAATGAGAGAGGAGTGAGTAATAATAAAGACAAGAACATGAACATTGAATGAACAAATATAAATTGTCAGATTAAATAGACGAAAGGAATAGGTTGCGTGATCGACTACTTCCCTGGCCCTTAGTATATATACCTAACAATACATGGGGCTTATTTTATCAATTAAATCCATGAGCAGGACTGCCATCGAATTTTGACCGTTCTATTATTATTATGTAAAGAATATTTGTTCTCAAGACCCTAATTCTGAGAGTCTCCTATTAAACCCTTAACCAATCCAAAAGCCTCTGAGAATCAAATCCATGGAAGAAATCGAGAATCAAGATCAGCTCACATTGCCTACCAAGCGCAAACTCGATCCAATTTGTGAAAACAAAGAGTCAGAGGAAGAATTTGAGTGTTTACACTCAATCAAAGCTCAAAAGATTCAATCTTTAACCACCAGCGGCAACAGCGGCCAAGAACATAATCCATCGGAAGTGGCACAGAACGGGAATCAAATTGTGGCTTGTACCACCAATTCTGGGCTCAATTCTTCGAAACCCCGAGTTAACATCAAAAACGCTGAGATGGAGGCAAATGGGCACGAAGAAGAAGGCGAAGACGACGACGAAGAGGAGGAGGTGAATGGAAAAGATGTGACGGTGGATAGGAAGGGGAAGGGGATAATGATTGAAGAACACGATACTGATGACGATGATGAAGAAGACGACGACGAAGATGATGATTCGAGTGATGATGGGAGTGATTTTGATGTTGATGATGGGAGTGAGCTAGAGGATGATCCGCTGGCTGAGGTCGATTTGGATAATATTTTGCCATCGAGGACCCGGCGACGATCAGTCCATCCCGGGGTGTATCTCGCTAATGATTTTCCGAGCAACGAGGAGGATGATGACAGTGATGAGTAATTTGATTCAGGTTAGTTGGTAACTGAATTTAGGATAGTTATTTAGTATTAGCGACTTTTGATGTGGAGGTGGCCTTGAGATTTGCATTTGGGTTTTGTTATAACTCCCTTGAATATCTTACTCTTAAGTTACTTGAACTGTATATGTACTCTGTTTCTCTTTAGTATTGGATATTGCTTTTATAGTACTCATTGAACCAATAAAATATTCTCCGTCAAATTTATATCAGTGTAACTTGAATGAATTTCTATTTCTCTGCGGGATGATGTCTATTCTTAGGAATATAAGTTGTTTGAGAGAAACGAAACTCTTGTTACCATTAACCTTTGGTTGATCTATAGCGTTGACTGCAAAGTGAGTTCTTATTCAAGTTGCAATTTTAATTTTAAAAAATCTTTAACTTAGAAAAGCTTGTATGGCTACAAAATTCTTATTGCAACAAGTTGTAACCTATTGGCGTCTTTTATGTTCAAGTCATTTACTATACCAATATGGTTTGCTTGTCTTATATTATCATTCACACCAATACTGTCACTAGCATTCATATCTTCACTAGCATCGATTTCGTCACAATTATGTATAAGAAAACCCTTATTTTCTCTTAATTTTCACCATGATAATAATACTAGGGAAATCCTGGGGACCCTTGGGATCTCCCTATATGCCAAGGATTGTCATCGTTGGGTCGACAAAGAGTTTGCACATGGAACATAAAGCATTGACATATATTAGAAGCCAAAAAAAGTTAGAACTGAAAGTTCAACTTTGAGACATAATTTCGTAGGGTACACTCAGGCATATTATCAAAATGGTCAATGAAAAGTAAATTTGGGTGGAGATTTTATTGTTTAGACATCTAATTGTATTATGTTTAACTTAGGGATTAAACTAGGTGTATTCTCATCTTTTCCTTTGTATACTTTATGTTCATTCATCACCAAGGTTGAAAAGACTCGGTTCTATTTTCTTTCCAAAGGTGTGTTAAGCTTAACTTATAAAGGTCATATACTCCTCCAGTTAGTATATCTTATCTGTTTGGCTGCACCTTTTTTAACTTATAAAGGTACTTACGGAAAGAATTTTTCAATTCTTTTGTTTATTATTTTCCCCTTCCCTGCCCTTACTCTGTTTGAGCATCACTTTAAATCAGTTTGGTGTTGACTTTCCCTAGAAGGTTTCTTGTTGTGGAACAGAATCCTATAAGCTGTAGTTTAGGAAGTTAGAATTTATAGAAACTAAAATAAAGGAATACATCTAGGAATTATTCATAGAGTTTGTACCAAGAGTTAAGAATCACTCCAAGGGTTTAAACAAACAAAATATTAGTATCACACCATTAAGTTCATAGAAATCAGTTAACAAAATTTAAGAGTGGGTTTCAAGTCTAAGAATCGTTTTTAGAAAGAAAGCATCAGACTTGTAGGAAAACTTTCTTTTCTGCCTCTTTTAAAGTGACAGTGCGGTCAGTATTTATGTATTCTTGTCCAATTAATGCTATTAGGAAAGGAATCAGCTATATTTCCCCTAATAGCTATTTAATCCTTATGTAAAGGAAAAAACCACAAAAATAAACTTATCCTAATTCTACTCTCAGCAACGAAAATTGCCAGTTAAAGGAAATAGACTAAAATGAACTACCTAAAAAGAAAAACTGTCAACTAAGGAAAATAGACAAACAAACTATTGGAAAGAAAAACGATAAGGAAAACCATTGCACTAAGTCCTGCCTCCATCATTCTAAGGTGTGCATGTTTAACGTTAACATCTTTCCCATTGCTTTTGTAATTAAGGTGCAACCTTTTAGTGAGGATTACGTACTATGTTACAATGAGAAAATCAACTTTGGCATCACCGTGTTTTTTTAACTTCAAACCTTCTTAATGTTTTCTTCTGAGAGTTTGAACCACGACCTCTTGACCTTTAGGTTGATAGGTGAATTCTTTGTTTACTTGCATGTGAGGCATGATCTCAATATCTCAAGTAATGGTTGCATTGGAGTCCAGGACTCTAGCAAGGGCATGCTAGGTTGAGCTAGAAGTGCACATCAGTCTTAACGTTTGTTTATGTATTGCAGCATGCATGCACTTGTACGAGTTAGCACCTACTGTAGCTTGTGTTCATTGAAATGCCAACCAGCTTGGGCATGGCTACAATTATAGACGGGGTTTTTTTTTTTTTTGGATTGCAATGGTAAAACTTCCTCCAGAATTAGGCCTTGGAAAAATATAGTTCAGGCACATCTCTCGGTGTTTCTGTATGTTATTCTTTTATAAACCAAATTGTACAAGGATATGATATAATTAATCTCAAGTCATTGCCTATAATACACCTAATTTACCTTGGCTTGTACAATGGATCGGTGCCCTTCTGTTTTACTGCAGAATCGTCATCCACACGGGCTGCGGCCACGTCCTGGCTTGTATGTTTCTGATCCTCTAAAAAAACCAAATTAAACTTTCACATTCTGACTAATATAATCTGTGAAATTGTGTGCGCAATGGTATCGGTAACAAACTGTGTGTTAGTATATAGTGACGCTAGATCCTTTTTAAGGTTGAATTTGCAGCAAGAAGACCTTATGAATTCAATTGTGGAAAACCTGGGATGTTGATAATGATTTTTGTACTAAGCACTCTTGGTCAAGTACGTTAAATTTTTCTTTTAGCATCGTGCCTCAATTAACTCACGATTCCTCTATTAATTCAACAAACATTTATTTATTAATACAGTAACCAATTGAATATCATTTGGTGAACATTTTGGACCTATGGAGAAATATTGTGTATAAGTTTCATTACTTGCAGGACTAGTTTATCAACTTTAGCCAAAAGAGAAGTATTCGACCGTGGAGTTAACCCTTAAGAGGCTGTAGATGTAGAAGGAGAGAAGCAATATTTTGCAGGTGAATGCACGAATTACTTGCAAAACAAAACCAAAAAGTCTCAATCTTAGCAATTTGATTTCAACTTTACTTTTACCGGATAGACGCAGAGAATTGGGAGAGAAACTATTGAAGAGTGATCAAAGTGTTCATTAAGAAGAAAATTTGTCCATACCGTTGGGAAGTTCCTTATTACTAGCCCACCTCATGCAATAATTAACAATTTTCCCAACGCCTTACAAGTCGACAATTTTATCCAAAAGCACGTGGCACACGAGTAAGAGAACCGCAAAATTTGATGTTGGCTGCAAAAATGAATACCGGTGCAGATAAACTAGTCTCTAGGCATAGGAATCAACTGATTCATCTAAAACTACATAACTTAAATTGTTATCACTTCTGGGGTAAGAACCTTTCAACTAATGACCTGAAATTATCACTGATATATTGTCTTTAAAGGGGACAGACAACTGCAATAGTGTCTCAGCGCTTTTTCTTGCTTCCTTTTGCAGCACTGGATTTAGATGGGGAAGCAACCAGGTAAACAAAGAGACCTATTATGGAGATCACAGAGATTAGGGACCCATACTTTGCCAACAGCCTCTGCAGTCAGGTAAACAGTAAATATCAGCCAATATGACCAATGCACGTAACATCACTAATGGTACTAATTTCGCAAACAACATAAAATTTAACAATCCATCAACAAATAATTACATTCTTTTATTTGTTATTCAGTTTGACAGACCAAGCTTATAGCATGGTCACAGATAATTGGATAAATATAAAGAACTATACAATAATTGCATCTATTTGGTGGCTAGGTTTACAACTGCATAGATTGAAGAGAAGTGCATGCTTACCTTAGCCTGCAAAAGATTGCCAGACCCAAAGAGATTCCACAGGAAAAGACAACAAAAGAAACAAGCTTTAGTCTAGTCCAAAAAGAAGTGTTGGGGGGACAATGACAAGCATAAGGACACGGTAGAACATATGAATAACTTACCCAGTCAAACTTCTTTTCGGGAGGTATTTCTGCGAGGACATCTAGTGGCAGTATGGGTGTGGAAAATGCCTCCTAGAATCAAATAATAGTCAGATGAGAAAGACGTAAATTTAAAATGAGCTGAAGCAGAAAAATGAAGGTATGGTGGCTAAGGTCCATAACCTGTAAAGCAGCCTTTGTGGGGACACGAAAAGTAATTCGTGCGGGGGAGCCTTGGAATGCTCCCTTCACTTTGCCCTCCAATTCAAATGAATGTGACAAGAGACCACCACTGCAAAGAATTAAATAAAGATTTACAAGGAAAGACAAAAGAATGGATCAGAAGTAAGCAGTTCCTAATAAACAAGTAGCACTCACGCATCAAGTCTTTCCCACGACTGTGAAGTGTTCCCGCTTACTAATTCAAACAGGTCTTGAGGCCAGTAATCATCCACAAGAGTTACATCGTACCCAGTCCTTTAGATATAAATAAAACAACACAAAACACTTTACTGCAAGAAACAATCTCACCCCACACAAAAATGTAAGCAAATTATAAGAACTATATCCAATAAAAGCAGAGAAATGGTGGAGGGATAGACTTGTTTTTTTATATCAGATATATCGATTCATTTCAAGTTCTATTGTGCCAAAGGTGCAGTTTCTTAAGAGTATATATATGGTAATAAATTATAAATATAACTAATGGATGAGAAAAGAATTTACTCAGAGATCTCTACCATAAGCACTTCACCTAGGAGTTTTTAAGAATCCATTAACATATAGAACCAAATTGATCAATGACCGTTAAAAATAATCCCAAAACAACTTTCTGGATTGCCCTTGTATTTGTAAAAAGTCATAAAGTGCTATTTGATTCTTTATGAAGTATGCACAACAAACTGAATTACTGTACATTGATAAATGACCCTAGATACGGTCTTACAAGTCAACATCTTATTCTAATAAATAAACAACACAAGCATAAAGATGCATTCCTACAGGAAAACTCTAGTGCCTTGAGGACTTTGAGGCTTCCATCTCCTACTGCTCTATTTGTTCCTTGCTTTTTTTCCTATGTTTTTTGTGGTGCTCTTTCTCCCCCTTACCAACTTGTCCTTCATATCCGCTCACCTATTTTCTTTCTGTTCATATAGCCCTTGGAATTAAAGCACATGCTAGACTATGGCAGTAAACATAATTAACTACAGTTTATCAAGCAATTTCAATTCATGAACCAAACCAAAAACTCAATTTTAGCATCACTCTATATGCCATCTCCTGCTTCAGTTTCTTCCTTAAAAATAAAATTTTAAGGTTGTAAGGGTATTGTTTCGCTACTTTTAAGTCTCGCATTTCTGTTTGGCATGAAACCTTCAATGATCTTAAATTCCCAGACTCTACCCATTTAATCACTGTACTCTAATTTAGCACGTTCATCCATCAAAAATTGATGATAACTTACAACTTCCCCAGTGATTAGTAAATAAAACACGGACAACCCAAACACATCTCTCAAAATTTCTTTAATCAGCTTTTGCTTCTTTACAGAATTACACTATCACAAGTAGAAAAGTTGGATTTCTACAGTTCTAAACTTTTCGACATATTTAACTCCAGTTCTTAACTTCCTAGATACAAAGAAACCGATATCGTTATGAGCTCCTATTTAAAAATATGAAACAAGAAAACTAAGAAAAATCAAATAAAGATCCAATAATAAAATACACAGCAGAAAAAAATAATCAGAAATTATATGATAAAAAAAATTCAGGACATGCAAAAGGAAAAAGTCAACACCGCATAAATTAGAGAAAAATAACAGATCTGATCAAAGAACATAAGTTAAACAAGAGAAGAATTGTGAGACTGACGAAGATCCTTGATTGTAGATATCAATGGAGACGGAGACGCGTTCTACGCCGGATTTGAGCCGGTTAAGAGTGGCCTTCTTGTTGGCGAGAATGAAAGGACCATCGATGGCGGCGAATGCTGATGACGCCAACAAGAGACCTAATAACACGTAACTTAGGGATTTCATGATCGGATTTCTCATCGGCGGATCTATCTCTGTCAGTTACGGGCAAGGTTTTCGATTTCAGGTGATTTGCTTTGCTTTCAGCCTCCAGGTCTTGGGAAAAGCCTGCTTGACTGCTTTAAACTTAAAACCTCGTAGATTCCGGATAACGACGTCGTATCCACGGAGCAAATCATTCTTCTCAATTTCTTTTTAATTGGGATAATGTGTTAAATACTTTAGATCATTTCGTTCTAAAAGTTTTAATTATCAAAGATCATTTCGTTCTAAAAGTTTTCAATTAATTACTAAAAGTTTTAATTATCAAATAATTAATTCAAAATATTATTTGTGTTAACAACTTTTTGATGACACAAATTTAAGATATTTGGAATCAAACTAAAATAACTGATTAAAAACGTTTAGAATCAAATTGTATCTTTTAAGTTTTTGACTTAAATTGAATTGAATTATATCGTTGAATTTAATTTGGTGACTTTTGATATTTTGTAATATTTGAATTTGGGATTAAGTTAAATCGTATCAAATTATTCTGAATTGGTTTAGATCAAAACAATTGATTTTATGTGTTATTATATAATTGATTTTAATATTTAACAAATTTAATTTAATTAATTTTCAAATATTTAAAGTCCAAATTTGTCCATTTGAATATAAGGTAATTATATTTTTAAACTTTGAATTAAAGATATGAATAAATTATATTATCTTAAAGAAAACATTAATTAAATATTTTGAAAAAAGAAAAGGTTAAAGTTAAAATAAAAATAATAAGAAATATTAAGTTAAATTTTCTTATTTGGAACTCATTTCTTTCCAACTATATCACATCTTCCTTTATTAAGAAAGTTGTCACTCATTTGGTGTAACATCTCACTCCCGATAGGAAGGGTAGAATAGTAATTTGGACAGGGTTAAGAGTGGTTAGGCTTGTTTTGAAATATTCATGTGTACCCTTACATGTGAATAGTGAAATTTGCACATGAAAATAACTGTACATGCATTCATGACATTTCCCGGTATATGTGCCTAAATGTGATTTTGGAAAATGTGGTATTTGTGCTTGAAAAATTAATTGGAGTGATTTTTGTGTGTTTTATATTTTAGGAAAATTTTAGGAATTTTTCGGGGAAAATTTTCGGACCGAAAAAATCGCCAGGTGGCGAACCGATTGGTTTCCGGTACTGAAAATTTCTACCCAATGGCACTAGATATTGAGGTAAATGATTTTGGGATTGTAATTAGAGCCATTGGAATTGGATGACCTAGAAATTACATTCTATTAAGGTTCTTTTATTAAATGTTATTAATTGATTTTTTTCTTTTTCACATTAAGTGACAAGTGTCTTAAACTCATTTAATGTCTTTGCTACATTCATGACTCTTCCTAGTTGAAAGAGTGAAAGGTGTTCTTTTCTTGTCAAAATTTTCCTCCTCATCTAAAACCTCCTCCTATCTTCTTCTTTGTTGGTTTTCTCCATTTGTTCTAGCTTAATTGCTACTCTTCTCCTTCACCTTAAGTGTTTCCTTTTTATGTGTTCAAGTTTAAATCACCTACCTCCTTTACCATGGTGATTGTCGTGTACGGTGTTGAGAAGTAGAGGATTGGTGTATCAGTTGAAGAATTGAAGAGTTTAAAGCTTGATAGGTAAGAGTTGTGTTTTATGTTCTTAAATTGGTAATTAAATGCATTAATTATGATGACTTGTGCATTAATTGTATGAACTTGTGTTTGGTGGATATGGTTAGGTGATGTTCTTGATTAATTTAAGAAGGATGAAAGATGAATGAGATAGCATGTGTAATAGGTAAATGAAGTGTGTTGGATTGATTTTCATGATGTTAGATGAATGGAAATTAAAGAAAGAAAATTGTGTGTGTATGCTGCCATAAAATGGCTAAGTGGTTAAGTGAAAAACTTGATGAAATTTTGGCTAATTACTTGACTAATTGGGATGCTTATTGGTTTGGAAAAAATATGGAAGTGATAGGATTTAGTTTAGGTGTAAAAGCTGAAAATTTGACTTTGTGCATGTTTCAGTGTTTTGATCATAACTTGTGATATGGTTGAGCAATTGAGGAGATTGTTGGCTTAAATTAAACTTAAGATGTGTGGCTAGAATTCGTATGAAGGAAGTTTTGTCAAATTGTGTTTTGAAAGGTTTTGAATTTTGCTTTGAATGTAGGAAATGGTGTAGGGTGAATAGTGCTCTGATTATGATTCCAACATTAAAGACCTAAAACTTTGAGGAATTTCGCTAGGGTGTTAGAGACAGATTTTGCTAATTTGGTCTTCATGAAACTTGAAAACTTTCTTGTTATCTTTCCATTGCCACTAAGTATGAAATTTTTCGATAACTAGGTTGAGAGTACTGACCTGTTAACTTTTAAATGTTAATGTGATTGGTGCTGGAAAATATGCTAAGTGTAGGTTTTGTGGTGATTGTACATTGAAGCTAAATTCTAGGCTATTTTGATATTAATTAGCTCAAATGGTCTTATGGAAAGTTGTATGGGAATGTCTTAGCTTTGAAATGATGTATAATATGCTATTTTTAGATGTAGGAAGTGTGAGTTATGGAGTTTGAAAGTATAGATAAGGTTTAGGGTATATATTGATTTCACACTCTTAAACAGGGCAGCCACAATCTTGGAAGATTTTGATCTAGTTAGAGATGGAATTTGCTTCTAA
>JANKYE010000010.1:15895801-15914219 GCA_032467995.1 Erythroxylum dillonii
TTAACTAGCATAATTAATCTGTTAATTCTACAAGAAAAATAACGAAATGTATTTTCATAATTTTTTTAAACCTAATTTGGGTAATCGGATCGGCCCGAATTTTTTTGGAGTTACCCGTCCCAACCCGAAAATAATTCGGGTAATACTCGGTCAGGTTCGAATTACCCGAAATTTAACATTTTCTTACCCGAATTAATTCGGGCCGAGCTGGGCCGAATAATGCTCACCCCTAGATTTAGGATCTATGTGTTACTGATATTAATTTGAACTTTTCAGATTTAATAATTTAAAGTTTGCAACAATTGCAATTTTAGTTACAAAATCAATCAATAATAATCAAACAATTTAATTAATTTATAGAATTAAACATAACTCTGGTATTACCGTTGGTAAGTTAGGATGGTATCTAATATAGACCGAAGTGAAATAATTACGAAACTTTTTTGTATTTTAATTTCCCAGAAATCAATATCATTTTAATTCTATAAAATGATTAATACATATATAATAATAAAGTGTGAATCTTAATTTATATCTTATTCTTAAGTTTGATCTTTTTTTTTGTATCCCTCGAACCATGTCTTCAACCAGCTCATCAATCTTTTAATAGTATCTACATAACAGGTTGAGAGGACTTTGTAACTTATACAAAAAAAGTTAAGTAAGAAGTGCTAACTCCATTAGAGTTTAAGTCTATTTATAATAAGGTTTAGATATTTTAGTAAATTAAATTCTAATTTTAATTGAAATTAAATTCTAATTATAATTAAACTTAATTACAATTACAAATAATTCTAATTAAATACCAATTATTTTCAAATAAAATTTAATATCTCATATTGATCCTTATTTATTAAATACCCGATATTCACTCATAAAATTTATCAAACTTTACAATTAAGTCCAATTTGATTAAAATATCTTTTCTTTCTTTAACCTATTCTTTATATGAGACCCATTAAATTCTTAAGTATAATGACAATGATTATAAATTATAATAATTATAAATTTGAATTTGAATAAGATAAATCAAAACTCCTTTTAATTTATCTTTAATTCTCCAATTAAACAATTTATAATCATAGATTAAAATTAGCGTCTAACAATGCATTAGGATCACTCAAATATTTAAGAATGTTTAATTTATATTTAATTTTTCAATTAAACAATTTATAAATACATGTTATGCTAACTATAACTTACGCAATCCAAGTAAATCAACATCATATATTTAATTATTTTATAGCTAATACTACAACCTATTTGAATGAAACAATGGGAATAACTTATAAAACTCCTATGGTTTACAATACAATAAATCTAATATATGCTCTCCTACAAGTTTATAGTAATTTATGTATCTTATAGAAGTTTCTAAAAATTTTGAATTCACATACTTAAAGATTTATCATCCCGATGTCTTTTAGAATTAATTACAATAAATTTCTATGTTATATAGTTATTTTTTAAAAGAAAAAATTTATAGTTTGAATTTTAATAGAAAGTTTACATTATTTATAATATCAATAAAATTAATTATGTTACAAATTTAATAAAAAAATTTATAAAAATAAATACTTTGCATTGAATTGTGTTGTCGTTTTTATAATTTTATAAAGTAATATAATATATTTGAAAGGAAATATTTAGGCCTCATGAGGGATAAGTTGAAAATAACAATATTAGGTGATGTTTTATTCCTCTCGCTCAAATATAGAATCTTGCGGCCACTCCTTAACAATGCTGCGTGGAATTTCTTTGAATCTTAGCTACGACTCGAAAATGTGACACAACACAACACATTTTAAAATCTGAACCAGAACGAAAAATAAAATGTTTTATTAATAAAAGATCAGATAATAGCATTGGAAAATGAGCCACGTACACCGACCTACCCCTTTATACAGAAATCTATGGACCAAATCCGTCCGTATGCATTTACAGCCAAATTCCATACATACATTCCAAGAACGCGCGTAAGTATCGCATACATTGTTCATGCAATTGAATTGAAGGCTGAAGCCCATGTTTATTGGGGTAACAATTAGAGATGGCAATTATACCCGAATCTGATTGGTACCTGATAAAATTACCCGAACAGGGACGGATATAGGGAGCAAATTTTTACCTATGGGGCGGATATAGGGGTTAATAAAAATACCCGTCGGGTACCTGTTATATAGTAATTACAATTTTGTCATTATATATATATATATATACATACTTATATACCTGTTATATAATATATATATATACATTCATATTAAATAAGCTTATCTTAAAAAAAAGAGGCGGGTAAACGAGTACCCGATGGGGGTCAAATCCCAACGAGTACGGGTATGAGGGTGCAAAAAAAATTCCCGACGGAGATATAGGCAGGTATGGAGATGGGAGTAGGTTTATGGGGCGGGTACGGGGATGACATACCCGTCCCGTTGCCATCCCTAGTAACAACGAACTGACTCGTAGATTTAAATTTAAGTATTTTTAGTAAGTCAATTTATAAGCTAAATCAAGCTTAGAACAATCAAGACTCAACTTTCGTTTTGTTTAAAATTATGTTATTGTGTCTCTATTAAAATGTAATTTAATTAGGTCTTTAGCATGTAGAATGAGAGTGACTCTTTGGATTAATTTAAGATTTGAAGATTAAATTTACCGATTTACTTCTAACTTAAATTATGGTCTTAGTGTAAATTTATTGATACTTTTATTTAAAATTTACCAAATCCTAAATATTTATTATGGTTAAGTTTAATTCATGGGTACAACCTAGCTCAAAACTTTAGGATTAACATAATTAATTCATCAAGCAAATTGAATTTGAAATGATTTAATTCGAACAGCTTTTACATATTTGACCTAATCTTTGAGTACGTCACAAAGGATTAAACTGGAATTTTTGACCTAACAAACAAGTTTGGTTATACCAAAGTCCGGCGATTATTGCAATGTTTTTTCTAAATAATTTGATTATTAGAAAAGATAAATTATATTTTAAATTAAAAATTTTACCTAATTTTATAATATTAAATAAAATCATCGAAAAGACCAACAAATACTCAAAATTTCAAATTATTACTCAAAGCCTTTGGCTAAAGATTATTTCTGATATAATTATTTATTTGTCATTAGCTTTAATAATTGGTGGTCTTAGATCAAATCGAGTCAAGGAGGTGCAGTTTGAACTCGGGTCGACGCGTCGTTGCATTTGAGTTGGGTGACTCTTACACGGATTCCAGAGTCATCTAAAACAATATTTTTTTTAGTTGCTCGGATCATCCAAAATACCATCGTCTTGATCATTCAAATAATTTTAAACGACGCCATTTTATTTTCATTTCTTAAAATAAGATTGTTTTAAATTTAAAGACAAAAATAATATTATTTTAAAAATAAAACTAAAATAATGTCAATTTTCTAAAAAAAACTTTTGAACCATCAAACTGAAATTTGAACCAACTCCTTTGTGTAATACATAACGGTACCCTAATTACGTATCCTGGATCAAATATGAAAGGGCAAGAAACGAATAAATATGGAAATATCTGATTTTATTCTCCGTAACTCCAAACGAACTTTTCAAAGCTTAAACGAGCACCAATTTACCGCTGCCTTCACGAGAATTATTTTTCGAGACGCTTGTAAGTTCTTTCTATAGTTTTCTCAAAACGAAAGCTCTCTTAACAGGTTAGTAAATCCTTATGCGTACGATTGATATAAGCAACTGCAGGATATATTGATATGAGTCAGGTAACCACTAATTGAGATCCATTTTTCAAACGGACTTCGACGCATTAATTTAGATCATTTATTGGGTCACTTTATTATGTTTATCTGGATCAAATTATATAACTTAATCGATAAGTTATTGAAAAATTGAAAAATACAATTAATAGATGTCCAACTTTATGAGAAAAGACAAAATTGTTCAACATTCTCTCCCTTAGACGAGCATTAATTGTAGTTTTGACCTAAGTTTAAAAACAATTTTAAAAGTCAGTTAAGTCACGCTACTAAATTAGTCGACTAGGTTTAAAAACAAAACATTTGATCCAAAGATAATGAAAGTCTATCATTCTGTCTTGTAAGGCTTTCGATACTGAAAAGTATCAAATGCACGTGTCATGTGTGACAAAAATCCAATATAATAACGTATACCTAATACCTCACTAACATGAATGTGAAAATGGAGTATAGCAAACTAGGATGATACTTCTATGATCTAAATTGTATCATCTTCGTTTGTAGGTCTCGATTTCTCCAGCTAAACTACATTAGAGAAATCTCATTTTCTCTCACTGAATGCTAAACAACATTAGAGAAAACTTATTTCCTCTCACCAAATGCTAAACTGCATTAGAGAAAACCTTTATGTTCTCTAACTGAATGCTAAACTGCATTAGAGAACTTTTATGAGATTAAAAAACTTATATCCCCCTATGTCTTGTCAAACTTTATGGATATTTGTATAAAATTGTATGCGTCAAAATAGCATAGTCTTAAGGTTTATCTGTATATATGCCCAATGACCTTTAAACGCTTAAGATTGACACAAATCTTAAACTTTATATGTATTATGGCAATATATGATAACATGTATTACTGACGATAAATGATGATCATCTTTATCAATGAACCATCATACTATCATAATACATCAAAATGTACAAATATACATGGAGCAAACATAACGATCCGTTAACTAATAGTGTTTAAGTACTTCAAAACACCCATACTATATATTTGTGTCATAAACATAAATGGGCAAAGTCCCTTAATTAAAGGATCAACTAACATTTTCTCAATCCTTAAATGCTCCAAATCTTAATGTCATCTTTTTCGTATCAACACCTTTATGAACAAATAATTGACCTTTAAATGCCAAGACCCTGTGATATTATTTGTTATTATTACATAGCATAGCAAGAAGATTACCACAGTACAACTAAATGAGTCTAGTCACTGAATCAACCACAGACAATTCAGAAATTAAGTTTATGAATGAAACCATCTGTAAAGTAGCTCCATAGCATGCATTCTGCATGCTTCATCAAGAAAGTCACCTGTGTCTACTTGACACTCTTCGACAACATTGTACCATCTGCAAACTAAAAACTGTAACCTTAAGTGGACTTTCGATCATCCAAATACATAGCAAAATCGGAGTCTGTATACCCTATGAGGTTTAAATCATTGATTTTCCTGTTTGTCAATGTATAATCCTTGGTACCCTTTAGGTATCTCAATACTAGCTTAACTGCATTTCAATGTTCTACACCTGGGTTAGCTAGATATCGACTCAGCGGTCTAAAAGTAGATGCATTGTCCTGCCTAATACATCCTCAAACATACATTAGGCTACACTGTGCAAGTATACGGAACATTCCTCGTAGCCTCTCTCATTACTTTATTCTTTGGATACTGTGCAAAGATTATCTCTTACTATGAGAGATAAGTGTTATGACAGGTTTACAATTAATCGTATTAAGCCTCTGTAATACATACTCAATGTATGCACTCTATGAGAGGCCTAATAAGTGTTGAGATCTATCCTGGTGAATTTGAATACCTAGGACAAAAGATGCTTCACCAAGGTCCTTTCTGTCAAAATGTTTAGCCAAAAATTGCTTAACCTTATACAACATGGCCAAGGGTCCAGAAACTACTTCTATAAAAGTAATTGGATTCAAAACATGTCTAATATCATATTCCTGTTCACCTGATATACCATGAAATTAGATGGGATAGTAGGTCGTCTCATTCTAGTGGGTTTACATAACTGTATTAGATCTTGTACCCCTAGGAATTATTGTGTGTACAGGTATGGATTCCTGTTCCTATATAGGTACGATACAGAGACCTAGATCCACCGAATCTAACTATATGAGTAGCGGGTACATAATAAATGTAGTATCTGCCCTCTTATCATCCGAAGGGTTAATAGGCCCAGCATCATCATAGACATCGTATTCCAAAAACTTAATTATTTGTGATTCTATTATTCTGATCCCTCCTTATCTACAGTAAAAGTTGTAGCTTTAAAATGGTCGAGATATCTTACTAAATAAAAATGAACTTAACGAGCATGTAATTTTTTTTATAAGAATTATACTATCTCAGTAAAGCAGCCTCATACTCGAATGTGTGCAAAGTTAGGTCTCCACACTTTTAGATAATCAGGTAGAATAGCCCTATTCTGCATCAACTTTTTCAATTCCTTTAGGGTGCAGTTATGCATTTCGGTAACACACCATTTTACTCAGAACTACCCGATATAGTGGATTAAATCACTATTCCAAGTAAATCCATATATCTAGCAAACAAACCTTTTTGAGTTCTGAAACACATGTTTGCCATAATGTTCTCCTCCACATTTAAATCTGACTATCTTGATGTATTTTCCTAATTGGTACTCAATCTTCAATTTTTAAGCAAGAACACATAACTATAATGGGTATAATCATCAACAAATGCCAGGATACATTTAGAATTGCACAATGCAACTGTGTAAGGTCTATCGATATCTTTATATATCAGAATCAACAAGTCAAGAGCATGAGTTGACCTCAATATCTTTATTAGTCAACTTATCCCTATAACAGTCAACACATGTTCCCAGATCATCATAATTTAGAATTGAGAAAAGCTTTCCTTAATCAATCTCTCAACCTTAGCTCTGGAAATGACGCTTAAACTTTTATGTCACACCATGTATGACTTCTCATTCATCAGGGCTCTTCATTTCGTAACTTGTTTAGCAAGATACGAAGAAGTATATATATAATTCAGGGTAAGACACATTCTATACAAACCATATACCAAGAAAGTTGTACCATTATATTTTGCATTAAACAACAACTGTACAATAGAAGCATTAAATAAAAAACATTAACCCTCTTTGTCCAAAATTGATCAAAATATCACATATAAAATGTGTCATGTAAAACCCAAATAAACCATACTACAAGGTTCAGTATATACATTTCCCATAGATATTACTTCTACTTCTTTATTTCTATGAACCATCAGTTCCTCCTTTCTTTTATTTGGCTTTATTTGGATATGAACTATTGCATCGTGGAAGCATCGTGATCAGATGTTCCACTATATAGCCACCAAATACTTAATGTGACTATCATAAATTAGATTCATAAATTGATAAGCCAAGTAGTACCTGATGGTCTCAGTCTTTCCTTCTAGGCCTTATACTACTAGTTTCTTTATGTCATACGGACCTTTACCAGCATTGGATTAACCAACATTAGTATGTGGAGAAGATTTAGTTTGTTTACCTTTGATCTTAGCAGGCTTCATCTTTGCCTTCCCTTTAGTTGCTTTAAGGGTTGTAGGAGTAGCAAATTTGAGGTTCTCCTCCTTAACAACACAATGGGCAACCAAAGCATTGAAGTCCCATTCCTCATCCAACGAGTAGTATGTCATCACTAGATTACTAAACTCTGGAGGGAGTCTATTCAGATCTAGTGAACAATGAAGACATCAGGAAGAGGAATATTTAGCATTTTCAGTCTACGGTGAAGATGGATCATTTTTTATATGTACTCCATTACTCCCCCTTCCCCTGTATATCTTATGGAGAATAATTCTTTCATCAAAACACTTGTCTCAACATTAGGTGAGACTGTGTATCTCTGGGAGACATTATCAAGAAACTCCTTCGCTATGTCTATGTCCGGAGGTCCACTAAGCAGATAGTTAGGAATGAATTTCTTAATGGTCATAAGACTTAATCCGTTAGACCGATCCCAGGCTTCATAGGCTATTTTATGAGCTTTCGAGCTCATGGATGTAGGTGGAGATGACCTATCCATCCATATGGCCATATCAACCTCAGCTATCTCTATACATCATCTGTCCACTTCTTCATATTGAAACCGGTTAGGGTTTCAATAGTGATACTGATTTTATTGTTCAAAAAGTTGATTGTAAAATGATAATGTTTACATCAGCACAAATGTAGGATAACAATGATACTCAAAGTCATTAAACGGTATCTTTACTAAAAATCTGGCCACATATATTATGAAACACGTAAGGGCTTAGTACATAATATATGTAACTATACCTCCACATAAAAGTGATCAGAGTACAAACCATCAACTCTCATGACACTACCACCTATGGGCAAATAGATTATTCAAGCAACGACTTTCCTCTATTCAATGCCTTTATGCACATCTCAAAATCTTATGTAAAGCTAACACTTGTGGGCAAAATAACCAAACATGAGACCAGAGGAATCCCCTAACGTGTAAACAAAACAATTCAAAATACTAACTCGAAAGGCCACTGTGGTGACTACATCCTTATTAGCATTTAAAAAGTCCAAAAACACAAGGGATACATCTTTATATCATTCTCACTTTTTTTGTGGGTATATGGTATGTGAAAATGTAACATTAATAAATGTAAAAATCCGAATGCACAGTCTCATTCTCACACACTTGTGCTAAAGACATTCTCTAAAAACTTTATTTGACATTTTCGTAAAGGAAAAATCTCAGTAGAGTGACTATCATACATCACTGGACACTGAACCGACCACCCAAGACATGAGAACCTCATTTATCTCCCTTATGATAAGTTCGTTACACAAAAATTCACTTAAAAATGGCTTCAGAATGTATTCATTATTTTTCTAAATAATTATCATATGATTCCGAGCATTGAATATGAGACCAGAGATACAAAAACTTGAAGTATCTCCTCATATGATGTCCGAAGAATGAAAATTCACTTAAAATCAGATTTAGAACGCCTTAATTCCTTTTTCTGGAGTTAAACTTTAATTTATTACTAATGCAATAAATCTAGAAAATAGAAAATTTCATTTTATGAATTTTTCAGACCTGGAAACTGACCCAAAACACCCCGGGGCACCCTTACGGGAAATTTGAAAATTTTGCGTGTGTGTGTATGTATGTGTTTTTAAAGCACTGTAGCAAATTCTGTACGGTTGATGTTAGCCGCACGTGTTGAGCACGCGCTCACGTCAGACAAACAAAGGACGCGTTTGGTGCATGTCGAGCATGCACAACAACACACAAATGCTCCCACTGATGTTAGCGCGTGCGTCACACGGATCAGACACGCGTTCAGTCAGTATTGCGCAACTGACACAAGCATTCAACGCTGATCACGGCTCATCGTTCGATCCTAAAATCGATCCTTAGAAACTGGTCAAAAACTAATAAAAATTTCAAGATTGCGGTATAGTTGTAATCTCGGGCTGTCTCACATCTTGGAACCGACGAAAAAGATTTAAAGCTAGCCTAAAGTCAAGAATGCAATTAAAGCTGATAAAAAAAGGGGGTTTTAGTTTGGTGATTCGAAATTGAGAAAATTAACTAAAATTAAAGCAAGTTGTAAGAAAGTATCTTTTTGGTATTTTGCAAAATTTTAAATTAACAAAAACTTGGATTGAAATCGAATTGGATAAAGTCCTCTTGAAGAGTGAGCTAGGCTATCACGGTTCAAAATAAATTTTCGGGGATAGAATCCACTAAGTTTTGAAAAATCAACCTTAAAGGACCCTTTAAGTCCAAGGATTTAATTAAATAACCTATTAATTAAAATCCTTGTTAAAAACCTTAGTGTGCAAGATGGACATGTTTATGCAATAGGTCATCGGATAAAACATAATCATTCATATCAAACACAACCATGCAGATAATCAGGATTAATGCAATCACCTAAGACATACATGAGACCTCATATATTCAAGTGCAAGATTCAACATAAACAATATCCAAATCACAAAATATTGTTCTACACATGATTAAACCCTAATCATGCTAGTCTAACTATACCACTGTAATCTCTAACCAAGAGTTTTACAATAACATAACTAAACTTTCAGACAATATATGATACTCCCCTCCCGTGAACTTAAGCCATTGCTACATCTTCAAGAGGTCCGGAAACCTAGCCAAGCATGACAGTCGTCGTCCTCAGCGCAGTTGTGACTCCGACAGCATCCATGGTGAAGACGGTCCTGCGGTGTATGGTGTGATGGTGTGGTGGAGATGGTGATAAACTGTAGACGGTAGATGATGGCTGTGGCTAGAATAGCGATGATGAAGTGTTGTGGATCGTCGGTAGGGTTCCGGAAGGTGTATGAGTGTATTCGGTGATGTGTGTAGCCGACGGTGTGATATTGTGATCATCCTTCCTTCTTTGACCTAATTCGGTAAGTATTTAAAGAACCGAGGCGGGCCGGGTCAAAACAATGAGACAATTTTCAAATATAGGCCGGCTTTCTGTCTGCACGTCGCGACGTGCGGCTCTGGCTTGCTCGTTGCGTTGTGTAAAATGATGGACGTCGCGACGTATGAATTGGTTGATGTCGCGACGTGCATGAAGGCTGTTGGATGCGCCGCGACGTGTGAAGGACCTTGTTGACTTTTTCATCTCTTTGACTCCATTTTTCCTGCTAAGTAAAATAGCAATTTGCAGTACCAATTGTCCTTAGGAAAAATTATAATGTAATTAATATCAATTTGTAACAATTTTACTAACAATTTGCAATTTATATGAGCTAATCACAGGAAATCAATTTAAGCACAAAAATCAGCAATTATGAGTCAAAAAGTACTTTAACAATTATAAAATGCAGCCAGTTAATAATGTAAACTTGGGCTCAATCAAACGCGTTGCGCGCAAAAGGTGATTTCCAACGAGTTTCGGGTTAGTTTTTCGAGCTCCCAGACTCGTTTTCACCCTGTTTCTCAAGGCTAAATATATGTATGCTACTTTTATGCAATAAAAAGCAGGAAAAAATAGAGAAACATAAGTTAAATCTCCTAAAACCTTATAGAGAGAAAACTAAAAAATCTTTGCTTTTAACCACCCGATCACGTCACCGCTCTGATACCACATGTAATACGTAACGGTGCCTTAATTACGTATCCCGGATCGAATGAAAGGGCAAGAAACGAAGAAATGCAGAAATACTTGATTTCAGTCTCCGTAACTTCAAACGAGCTTTTCGAAGCCGAAATGAGTGCAAATCCACCGTCGCCTTCACGAAAATTGCTCTCTGAGACGCGAGTAAGGTCTTACTACAATTTTCTCAAAACGTAATCTTTCTTAACGGGTCAGAAAATCTTTATATATATATATATATATTTGAAGATAATAAAAAAATAATGCATAAACAAGTCAAGGACAGGAAAGGCAGAGAAAGCTATCCCAAACCAACAGGCTTACCCCGTATACCCAGAACCTACTAGCCTTTCACCCTCAACGATAAAAGAAGACGAACTATCATAATTTAAAATGGAATCTAAACAAAGGGGAAGATTAGTCCAGTGATGTGGGTTTGCAAGTAATAAGGCTACCCTGGCTAAAGCATGAGCCGCCTTATTGGCAATCCTACGCGTCCATTGAAAGGACAAGTGAAGGAAATGTCGCTTGATTGATTGATAATCAAGAGCCAGAATTCCAATCTCAAACCGATTTGTTGAAGGAGCTGAAATTGTCTGGACGGCTACCAAACAATCCGACTCCACAATAACCTTGTCAAGCTGTTGATCTTTTAAACAAGATAGAGCTTCCCTTATAGGCATAATTTCAGCCAGAACTGGGTCGTACAGGACAGGGAAAAAACCCGATATAGCAGTCACAAATCTCCTTCGTGCGTCTCTGAGCACCGCGGCAAACCCTGTGGAATTCTTGTCTTAAAAGACCGCTACATCCACGTTACACTTTAGGAAGCCTTCCGGAGGTTTAACCCATGCAGAAGAAACATCGTTTGAAACGCCAGTCAAGGTATTGGCCTTCTCAAACAGTTCTCGAGCCTCTAGCCAATCATTTAGGAAACCATCGGCAAAATTAGCTACCATTCGAGGGGGAACAGGTTTGCTTTGCCACACTCTGAGGTTACGATGATACCAAACACTCCACAACATCGTCATCAATCGTTCAAGGGACGGGAACGACTGGATGTTTAAATTATTCGCTAAAAAGGATTCGATCCCAATGTTTGGTTGTTGCCAACCCATTGACAACCAAACTGCTTTAACTGAGGAGCACTCCTTCAACACGTGATTCATGTCTTCTATATTGCCGCAAACATCACATGCAGTATCAAGAACGATGCTTTTACAACGAAGCCGATCTTTATAAGGGAGAAAATCATGTAGACAGCGCTAAATAAAATCCTTGATTTTTTGAGGGAGAGCCATGTTCCACAATCGATTCCAGGGTCTGTCCATAAAGAGAGTGGCGATGTCAGAGAACAAGGATAAAGCCAGGCGATACCCAGATTTTACCGAGTATAAGCCATTCGAACTATGATGCCAAACTAATTAGTCAGGTGGTTTTGAAATAGCAAGTGGAATCCTGGATACCCGACCCACATCGTGAGGAGTAAGCAAGCCCTTCAGCATTGATGTTTCCCAACCGTAGCCATCTTCCTTAAGCAGATCGCACACCTTCAAAGTACCAACATCCAAATTAAATGGGGGAAGAGACATAAAAATTGTTGACTTCAGGAATCCATGGATCTTTAAATACATTGATCGAAGCTCCATTACCCACCCTCCAGCGAACTCCATGGCTCAAAATATCCTTGGCCGCAAAAATACTTTTCCAGATGAAACTGGAATTAGGTCGATCCCTAGCCTTTATAAAACTACAAGAGGGAAAATATTTGGTTTTGAATATTTTGCTCGGCAGGGAGTCAGGAAACGCCAGAAATCACCAAGCTTGTTTGCAAAACATAGCTAAATTAAAACAGTGGAGATCCCAAAACCCCATACCTCCAAATTTTTTAGGGACACAAAGCCGCTCCCAACTCGCCCAGTGCATGGGCTTTCTAGTATTAGACCCCAATCCCCACCAGTAAGAGTTCATCATTCGTTGTAGTTCATCACATTTACCTCAGGGGATAAGAAACACGCTCATGCAATACGCAGGCAGAGCTTGTGCCACTGTCTTAATAACAATTTCCTTCCCTGGTTTGGAAAGCATCTTGTTTTTCCAGCTCGCAATACGTTTTCTTAGGCGATCCTTGATGAAAGCAAAGACTTGTTTTTTTCCTTCTACCGATAAGAGAGGGGAGGCCTAAATATCTCCCATGATCAATAGGAGTGCTAACCCCTAAGATAGCTTCCACTGCATTTCGATCCGAAGGTTGTGTGTTTGAGCTGAACATAATACCGGACTTCTGAAAGTTAACTGCCTGCCCCGAAGCCTCTTCATATATGGCAAGAATTCTCTTAATATTCTGTCCTTCAGTCGCATTTGCTCGGAAAAAGAGAAAACTGTCGTCTGCGAAGAAAAGATGCGAAACACTAGGGCTTCCAGGACAAACAAAAACCCCATGGATATCCCCCCGAGCCTCATTTTTCCTCAACAAAGCAGATAAACCCTCAGCACACAGAATGAATAAGTACGGGGACAAAGGATCTCCTTGCCTCAACCCACGCTTTGGGATAATCGATCCTACTTCCGAACCATTAAACGCCACTTTGGGATAATCTTTATACTTACAATTGATATGAGCAACTGCAAGAGACCTTAACATTTATATATATAGTATCCATGTCAGGCTTCCCTATCACAAGACCGATATGGATATAGTCCACACTGATTGAGATCTATTTTCTACACGGACTTTGACTCATTGATTTAGATAATTTATTTAGCCACTTTATTATCTTTATCTAGATCAAATTATGATAAGTTATTGAAAAATCAAAAAATGCAATTAATAGTCGCCCAACTTTACGAGAAAGGACAAAATTGTCCAACACCCTAACCCCAACCTCATACCTTCGTTGAAGTTGAATGCATAATTCAATGCACCATGTCCCATGTTTGTGTCTCTCAATATAAAAATAATATTTCATTTCAAAGATAACTAGAATTTTTTAAATCTTCGATTTTTTGAAATTGTTGCCGAGTATGATTGTAAGAATAGCAAAAGAAAGAATTGCAAGGAGGTTAAAAGAAAGACTTGTGTTAGCATGATAATTTTTTTAAAGGCTACAATAAAAAATATTTTCAAGTATGAGAACGTCAATTAATATTTTAATCCTTACAAATTCTAAATTCCTGCGATATTCTAAACCAAATTATTCAAAAGATATAAATTAAACAATCTGTAAGTTAAAACCACAGTTTTAAGAGCTTGAGCGTGACAAGTTATTGGACACCTTCTTCGGTTTCTTAAAAAAGGACGTTATTTAACAAAGTAAAAAGAAAAATATGAAGAAAAAAAAATTATGCTGTGCCAGTATCCTGAAGAGGCTTTCTATCTCTCTCAACTTTTGGAGCATCAACAAAACACCAGAGATCTACCAAAGGCTAAAGATCAACGAAGGATGACTTGCGATAATAACACGACAAATTTGCCCATTGCAATTTACAAAGTGGTCCTCATCAATTGACATTTGATAACGAGATGCGCCTTTCAACTCTTTCACTCCTGTACTACAAATGTACACCCTAAAGTGGGCACCTACGTATTTTCCCCCTTATCCTACGCACCCCCTTCTTCCCCTTGTTTTTCTTTTATCCATTGCAGTGCACACGAAAATTCTAGCGCAAGTGCAACTCATTTAACATAAAGATTAAGGAGACAATTGTAAACCCAAAACCCAACATGGCATTGCCAACTTCAATTACTTGGAGCAGAGATGAAGAGAAAGCTTTTGAGAATGGAATTGCAATGCATTGGGTTGATGGAGACCACAGCGAAGAGCATTGGGGAAAGATTGCTTCTATGGTTCCTAGTAAAAGCCTTGAGGAATTGAAACAGCATTACCAAGAACTAGTAGAGGATGTTGGTGCAATAGAAGCAGGAACAATACCACTTCCTATTTACGTAGGAGAGGAACCAACTTCTTCCTCAACTGAGGATTCTCATGCAAAGTCCTCTGACAAGAGACTCAATTGTGGTTTTGGAAATGGGAGTTTTCTGGGGTTAGCACATGACACATTTAGACATGGAGGAAAAGGAGGAGCAAGGTCTGACCAGGAAAGAAGAAAAGGGATTCCATGGACAGAAGAAGAGCATAGGTAACTCCAGACCAATACCCCCTTTTTGTGTTTAGCTACTGGAGTTCAGGAAGTTTTGAGTCTTTTAAAGCATGGATGGTTAGAAATTCACTCACAATTCTCAACATCCTTTGCCTTCAAACTGTATTTAATCCAGCAGGTGTAAAGATTAAAGACTGCCTTTCCTTTAACAGTTGAACTTAACCATTTTGTTCCTTCTTGTTCTTATGAATTGAAAAAACAACCAAATCATTCTTTGGAAAATACAGCACCATAATTGGGAATATGTCTGACCATTTTTTTCAAAATAATTTTCCAGGCTATTTTTACTGGGTCTTGAAAAATTCGGGAAAGGGGATTGGCGAAGCATATCAAGAAACTTTGTGATATCTAGGACTCCTACTCAAGTGGCTAGTCATGCTCAGAAATACTTCATTCGATTGAACTCCATGAACAGAGATAGAAGAAGGTCTAGCATCCATGACATTACAAGTGTGAATAATGGAGATGTGTCCTCTCATCAGCCACCAATTACAGGCCAACAGGCTAACACGAACCCAAAAGGTACAGGCGGAATTGGCTCGGCGGTGAAGCACAGGGCCCAACCACATATGCCTGGTTTAGGCATGTATGGTGCACCAGTTGGACACCCAGTTGCAGTTGCTGCTCCTCCAGGTCATATGGCTTCTGCTGTTGGGACTCCTGTTATGCTTCCACCTCCTGGGCACCACCACCCTCATCCTCCTTATGTTGTTCCTGTTGCTTACCCAGTGGCACCGCCTCAGACTCAGACATTGCACCAGTAACTGATGATACACTTCTCCTATTCTTTCTTATCAATGGCCGAAAGATAATACCATCTTGGGCCAAACTGCAAAGGTGATAAATCTTATTTGGACCCTTCCAACTGATTCATTCATGAACAGTCATGCATTCAGCATTCAAATTTGTAATTACATAAGACTAGGGAAATTATTCGCTTCCCTATCCTCTTCCTTGGTTTTAACGCATTTTCTTATTTCTTTTTTAAGAGACTGGGAATACAAGTCTCAACTGGGCGACATAAAAGTCTCATCCTTAACTGTATTCCTTATCTTCCAAATTGTTGGGTATTTAATCATCTTTCCTTCTTTTACCAACCATTTGTAGTGTTTGTATCTCCATATATCTTCTCTTCAGAGATAGACACAGCCCATTTATTAATATAATCATTTGGAATTTTCTTAATACAGAAATTGTCATGAAACACATCAAACAACATGATAAAAGTTTTTGTGAAAAAGAAATAAATAATCCTTCAAAGCTTTGTGCTTTAAAGGATTTTGTGAGAGGAAAAACTATCGGTTTTTTTGTACGTTGGAGACTAAAATTAGAAAAGGAAATCTTCATAAGTTGGGATGTTTGAGCAGCAACTGAAAGTTCATTACAAACCATCAAATCATGCTTATGGAAGGATCATTATAGCTTATGATGGTAACTTTTTGAAACTTGAGGTGCTGGAGTCTAGTGAGCAGTATATGCACACTATGCTTTATTTCAAAATGGAAAATTCATGGGTTTTAGCTACTTTTGTCTATGGTTTCAATATTGTGTTCCAAAGAACTGACCTATGGAATTTCTTAAGAAGGATCAAGCCTTCAGTGAACTCCCTTTGGATGGTATGTGGTGATTTTAACACTACTTTGTACAGGACAGAGGTAGAAGGAAATTTTAACCTACTCAACTACTCCCTAGATATGCATGACTGTATGTAGGAGGTAGAACTTATTGATCTAAAAGCAGAAGGTCATAAGTTTACTTGGACAAATAAACAAACTTTTATTTGGAACATCAGGAAAAAGCTGGACAGAGTTTTCGTAAATGTGGAATGGCTAAATTCTTTTTCAAGAAGCTCCGCAAAATACCTAGACCTTGGTATTTTGGATCACACTCCCATAAAGTTAGTAGACTTGTTCACCTCTTACAGAGTCCAATACCCCCTCAGATTTAATAATTTTTTGGTTAACATGGAGGATTTTCAAGAAGCTATACAAAAGTATTGGAGCATGGATATTATGGGACTAAGCAATACACTTGTATCCAAAAGCTCAAGTCCATGAAGCAGGAGCTGAAGATTCTTAACGGGAAGAGAGGACTGAATCTTACTAAGGATATTGAATTCTCTAGGGATAAACTCTTTTCTATTCAAAAAGTATTGACTGAAAACCCCTTGGATGGAGATCTAGCAACAACAAAGAAGGAAGCTCTTAAAAACTATTTGGAAGTAGTGGAAAATCAATACTCTTTACTGAAGCAAAGAGCTAGGATAAACCGATTAAAGGAGGAAGATAGATGTACAAAATTTTTCCTCAACTCTATGTTAGCCCAAAAGCATACTAACAGAATTACCTCCATTAAAACAGAAGCTGGAATGGAGGTATTTGGACAAGAAGATTTAGCAAAGGAAGCTATAAATTTCTACAGTAGGCTACTTGGATCAGATTCTCTCCCAGTTGAGTTAGAATGTGACTTCAGCTAGTTTGTAACCTCTAAGATTCCAGATCATGAATTTAATGGGTTAATAAAACCTATTACAGATCAGGAAATAGATAAGGTTGCCTTTAGCATGGATCTAAAGCCCATGGTTCAGATGGATTAAATGGTTTCTTCTATCAGAAAACTTGCAATAGTTTGGATGGATTGGTCAAAGAGGCAGCGCAGGAGTTCTTCCTAAAAGGGGTGTTACTAAAAGAAATAAACAAGACCTTCCTATGCCTAGTCCCTAAAAACTCCAGCCCGAAAACTTGGAATGACTACAGACCTATTTCGTGTATAAACTTCCTATACAAGATCATTGCTAAGATATTGGCAAATAGGCTGAAGGAGGTCCTAAAATTTCTCATTAGTGAGAATCAAGGGACTATTATGACAAGTAGAGATATAGGGTATAAAATTAATAAAATCATTAGTGAGAATCAAGGGGCTATTATGACAAGACCTTCATAAGTAATCATCAAATGCTCCTTTATCACTATCCCACTCCTTAAAATTAAACCTGCATAATGCAATCGACAAGACCCAAAATTAAAAAGAAGCAACGGACAGTGGAAAGCTGCATTTTACGTAACTAGAGCGGAACCGTAGGCAATTTAGTTGGTTGGACTAAGCTACCGGTGGGCTGGGTCAAAATCAATTCGGATGGGGCGGTCAAAGCGGGAGATACTATTGCTACGACCGGAGGACTAATTTGGGATTCTCAAGGGCGGTGGTGCAGCGGATTTCTGCACAACATCGGGCGGGGATCTCCTCTTACTGCGGAGCTCTGAGGAGTCCACTCCGATCTCAACTTGGCTTGGGCGCTTGGATACCAAAGGATCATTGTGAAAGTCGAGTCGCTCGAGGTTATTAACATTCT
>JANKYE010000010.1:16154910-16173072 GCA_032467995.1 Erythroxylum dillonii
GATCATAGCTGAAAATGACATCTATAGAAGATGTCAGAGGTACTTCTATAGCCTTTTTAATGAAGGCATAGGGGACATCTCTTTAGGTGATTATAGCACATCCGAGAGGTTTCGTAACTTGACTCGTTATAGGTAAATTACTAGGGAAGAAATTAAAAGAGCTTTGATGGAGATAAAAAGCGGACGGACAGTAGAACCTGATGAGTTACCCATATAGGTATGGAATAGCCTAGGCAAAGAGGGTATTACTTAGCTAGCCAAGCTTTTTAATGTAATCCTTAAGTCTACGAAAATGTCAGATAAGTAGAGACTTAGTATGTTAATTCCTCTATACAAGAACAAAATGGACATCCAAATTTGTAATAACTATAGAGATATCAAACTACTTAGTTACACTTAAAGTTGTGGAAGAAGGTAATTAAGAAGAGAGTGAGAAAGGATACTCCTATCTTAGAGAACCAATTTGGCTTCATGTCAGAAAGATCCATAATAGAGGCTTTACATCTGTTAAGAAGATTAATGGAATATTACAAGGAAAGATAAAGTTATCTATATTTGGTCTTTATTGATTTACAGAAGGCTTATGAGAGGGTACCTAGAGAAATCATGTAGAAGTATTCAAAGGTTACATGAATTCCTTTAACCTATATACAAGTTATTAGGGATATATATTGAAGGGTAAAGACTAGATGAAGGACGATAGGAAGAGATATAGAAATTTTCTCTATCGATATTGGGCTATACCAAGGCTCCTCTTTGAGCCCTTTTTTGTTTGCAATAGCAATGTATGAGCTCACTAAGAATATTCAACAATATGTGTCCTGGTGTATGTTGTTCACTAATGATATTGTCTTAATGGATGAGACAAACGAAGTTGTTAATATCAAGCTAGAACTTTAGAGCAATATGTTAGAGTCGAAGGGTTTTAA
Source organism: Erythroxylum dillonii (assembly GCA_032467995.1). Lineage (NCBI taxonomy): Eukaryota > Viridiplantae > Streptophyta > Magnoliopsida > Malpighiales > Erythroxylaceae > Erythroxylum > Erythroxylum dillonii. Next base: position 16,155,840 of record JANKYE010000010.1, read on the forward strand.
ATTGAACAGAACAAAAACTAAGTACTTAGATTGTAACTTTTCAAGTTAAAAGGTGGCTTCTGATGTGGAGGTAAAGATTATTTTAGAAGTTACACCACGAAAATAGTGTTTTAAATACCTAAGGTCTATCATCCATAGTAATGGAGAAATTGATGAAGATATAATCTACTATATCGTATTAGGGTGGCTTAAATGGAGAAGTACATTAGGATTTTATATAACAAGAAGATACTAATCAAGCCTCAAAGGTAAGCTAATGGTGGTAGTCATAACAAGTGTATAGTCATAAGCTAATGGTGGTAGAGATGAGGATGCTCCATTGGGTGTATAATCTTATTGAAGAGATAAGGTTAAGAATGTATAGGTAAAAGACAAATTAAAGGTGGCTAGTATTATTGATAAATTAAGATAGATGAGGCTTAGGTGGTTTGAACATAGTAAAAGGAGACACCCTAATGCTCCAATGAGAGGATGTGAAAAAAATAATACTTAGAGACTACAAGAGGAAAAAAGGAAAGCTGAAAAAGAAATAAGAGAAGTGATCAAGAATGATATGACTTTGTTGAAACTTACCGAAGACATGACCCGTAATAAAAAATTTTAGCGTACTAAGACACAAATAAAAGATCTCACTTAGAGACGTCTTTCTCATTCTCTTAAGTTTTTAAAACATTTTTCTTTGAATCTTTCATTTTATAGTTAACTAGGGTTTTTGTTATTACATAGTACTTCCCTCATTTTTTAGCTTAAGCAATTTCTTAGACTAATTTCTTTCTTGTTATGGCTGATTTAATTTATTTTTGTACTTATCTTTTCTCTAGTTGATGTATTTATTTACATATTTTATTGTTAATCATTACCATATTCTATATTATGTATTGCATTACATATTTTTATATTTTTTATTTATACGTATCTATTTATATTTTGTATTATCATTATTTTGCATTCCATGAGGATCTATTAGAAACAACCTCTCTTCTTGATAGGGTCAAGAGCTTGTTTTAATTAGATACATCCTAAGAAAAAAAGTAATGTTAACATAGCTTATTGCTAATATACGGTTAATATTTTCAAAGAGAGGTATGAGAACAATATAATGATTGATTGTGCCGATTCGTGTGAAAGTTGAGATTGAATTGCGAAGTGGATTTGAAATCCATTTGTTAATTATATCACTTTTGTACTATTTTATTTTATTTTCCTACAATACTTTAGTTTTATTTTATTTTGTTAATCAACTTCAACCAGCCAACCCCCCTCCCCCTAAAATCCTAAACTTTGATTAATTTCTTACAAAGGCTAGACACACACTCTATGTGGACATGATCTTTGCTCACTACTACTATAAATTTATTTGTTCAAAGTTAGGTTTTATTTTTTGATGTGTTTGACTGGCATCAATCTAATAGTAAAATTTATAAATCGATTATTGTAATTGAAGGAGTTTTAACTAGAAAGAGATTTTAGTTAATTAACCAAGGATTAGATATTGATAGTTTAGACTGAAGATATGTACACAAGAAAGGAATTTCCACGGTCTAATGATCTTTAATTGAATTGCATGATAAAGAATAGTAGCTTAAGAAATTTAATGGGAATTCATTACCTAGGAACTGTTTATTTGATTTGGTCAATTCTCTTATGATCTACGTTATTCTTTATGTTGAACTTTTAATTTAGTTTTATTATTTTGATTAAATCATCACTTTAATTGTCAGTTCGATGATAGAAAAAGAGGCAATTACTAATTCTTATAGTCTTTAATGGATCTATACCCAGAATTCATAATCACTATATTATAGTTCGATAGGTGCACTTACCGCCTTAGTTGGTAATGGGAGCATTCAACTATTTTCTAAGCCAATCAAAAACTGAAGGGAATGTTTGTGTCAAAAACCTAATGAATGAGCTAGCTAAATATGCTTTAGACATTAAGTTGACATATCTGAAGTTTGAAGGAAACCTACTAACTTAAAGCAACAAACAAAAAAACATCTTGGTTTCAAAGAAATAAGCTAGAGAGGGCTATGGTGAACTTAAGTTGGCTCTCCTTTTTCCCTAATTGTAAGGAAATCTTTGGCAATCCATACTTTTTAGACCACTTATTTGTTTATATCTAGAATATGGATTCAGATTTGACACTTCACTTTTCTTTTAGATTTAATAAATGCTTTTCTTTATATGAAGGGTTTGAATATGCTATAAAGAGGGGACTAAAGGTAAATGTTTAAGGTTCTCCTTCTTTTATTTGTAATGAAAAGATTAAAAGAATCAAACAGAAACTCAAGCTACTAAACCTGTCTAGATACATAAGGATTAATGCCTCAATAAAGGACTCTTTTGTCAAACTCCAAAGAATACAATATTTGTTATATGATGATCCCTCTAATTTAGTTCTCCAAAATGAGGAGAAGGAAGATTTATTTACTCACACAAAGAAAGTGGAACTTTAATACTCCTTATTAAAGCAAAGGTTTAGAATTCAATGACTAAAGGTTGGTGATAGAAACATAGTTTTTTTTTTTTTTCACAAGATTGTTTAAGCAAGCAAGAACCAGAATATGATCACTTCTCTACAATTGAAAGATGGTTAAGTAGTCACTCCTAAAAAAAAAAGAGATCCTCTTAAAGAGTGACTACTTAAAAGTAGCCTTTAATTACTTTAATTAATCTCCCTGATCCAAAGATATAATTTCTTCCACATCTCTTCTTAGTTCTTTCTTTCTTAACAAATTATCATAGCATAGTGGAACATCTCTAGTCCTTTCCTTACTAGAGATAGGTGACTAGAGATAGGGAGACTGAGAAGATTTGGTGTGCATGGTTTGAATAAATGAGCAGAAATTGCAGGCAGATTGAACGAAAGATTCTTCATCTCCTTCACGGCGACAAAACACGCACCCAACTCCGTCAAATCCACGCTCATTTCCTCCGACATGGTCTTCACCAAGTCAATTCCGTCCTTTCCCATTTTGTCTCCGTTTGTGGCTCTTTTAACCAAATGCCCTATGCAGCTCGTGTTTTCCGCCAAACGGAAAACCCCAATATTTACCTTTTCAATGCTATGATTAAAGGCTACTCTCTTTGTGGACCCTTTGAAGAGTCTTTCCATTTGTTTATCTCCATGAAGAATCGAGGCATTTGGGTTGATGAGTACACGTTGCCGCCTTTGCTCAAGGCGAGTTCCAGTCTCTTTGATTTGACACTCGGCCAGTGTGTTCAAAAGGAAGTTATTGTTGGTGGGTTTGAGTGTTTTAGCTCCGTTCAGATTGGGATGGTTGAGTTATATGCTGCGTGCGGTATGATGGAGGATGCGAAGGAAGTGTTTGACGAAATGCGTCACAGGGATGTTGTAGTTTGGAATTTGATGATTCATGGGTTCTGTAAGAGAGGGGATGTTGATTTGGGACTGCATTTTTTCAAACAGATGGACGAACCAAGTGTTGTTTCGTGGAATATAGTGATTTCTTGCTTGGCGAAAACAGGTAGGGATGCTGAAGCTTTGGAAATTTTTCTTCAAATGAGGGAACAGGGTTTTGAGCCAGATAATGCTACTGTGGTTTCTGTTTTGCCTGTTTGTGCTCGTTCGGGAGCTGTTAATGTTGGGCGGTGGATTCACTCTCATGCCGAGTCAAGCAAGCTGCTCCAAAATGCTATATCTGCGGGCAACGGGCTGGTGGATTTTTACTGCAAATGTGGCAATCTGGAAAATGCTAGAAAGTTATTTGATGAGATGCCAAGGAAGAACGTGGTTACATGGAATGCAATGATATCGGGTCTCGCTTTTAATGGGAAAGCTGAACTTGGGGTTCAACTGTTCGAAGAGATGCTTAACAATGGCGTTAGACCTAGTGATGCAACATTTGTTGGAGTCTTATCGTGTTGTGCTCATGCAGGGTTGGTGGAAAAAGGATGGAGCATATTTAATTCAATGAAATTGAAATATCAAATTGAGCCAAAACCTGAGCACTATGGATGCATGGTTGATCTTCTCGGCCGCATGGGATGTGTGAGAAAGGCTTATGACTTGATAAGGAAAATGCCTGAGAGACCAAATGCTGCATTATGGGGCTCATTGCTAAGTGCAAGCCGTACTCATGGTGATGAAGAGCTCGCACAACTTGCTGTGAAAGAGCTCATTGATCTTGAACCTTGGAATTCTGGTAATTACGTGTTGTTATCAAATATTCATGCAGAGAAAGGGAGATGGGACCAAGTTGAGAACATAAGAGTGATGATGAAGGAGAGGGGCGTCAAGAAAGAATCAGGGCACAGTGTAATAGGATAAAAGTTAAATACACTGTCGTGTACTCCTAGTTTCTCGATTTGTGCAGCATTTGCAGTGGGATTAACCATATCAGAACATCACTTTTGGATAAGGTCAAATAGCTGCTCCAGCGCAATTGGAGTTTGAAATCACATAAAAGTTATAGTTTCCTTACGTTATCGCCTCGTGCTGGTATATGCTTAAATTAATTGACTCCATGAAGGTACTTCTATTTACTTCCTAGACTCTACAGTTAGGCTTTCTCAAGCGCTGCAATCAACATACAACCATGCTGAATAGCACTATGAACAACTATGCCGATCCTAACTTATAGTGTGGTGATATTTTCGTATCATCATAACCGTTAACTCTTGACTTCACAAACATAATCAACTACTGATACTTTTGTTTTAGATAGAGAAAGAGAGAGCGATCACAACTAAATAATAGTAGCTTGTTATAGGGTCTATTAAGAATGAGAAAATGAAACAGACTCAAAATCCCATGTGGAAGAGAGCTAGTATTCTAATGAATACCCCATTACCCATTTATTAGTTACTTATCACCATTATATATTCTAGCAACAATCGTCATCAAAGCCAGCTGCAACCTCCATTTGCTCTTCTTTCTTGACAGAAGTAGCAGCAGGAACAACAGGAGAAGGGGCAACAGGGGCAGAAAAACTACTTCCGATGTCTTGCTTGACATTGACTTCTTCTTTCTTGACAGAAGTAGCAGCAGGAACAACAAGAGAAGGAGCAACAGGGTCAGTAAAACTACTTTGGATGTCTTGCTTGACATGGACTTTCTCCTCCTTAGCTACTGGCTCCTGCTTTGGGGTCACCACTTCGTTCTTTGTTGATGGTGAAGCTACTCTGGTGGCATAGCTTCTTCCGCTACAGCAGCTGCTCTTCCTCTCCATCTTCAATTTGTTGTTTCTGTTTGTCTTACTGAACTTAGGACTCCAAATGCTAAGATAGTGCTCTGTTTGTTGTCGAAAAATATGAAGCAACCCAGAGCTTTATATAGAGAACAGTAAGACTTGTTGAACAACTTCTAAAGAAGAATCTCGTTCTCTGTTGGCATTGATTGGCCATCTATAACGAGGAGTCATCAACTAGGAGGCCGCCTAATGTGTCTCGAAATTCGTGAAGGATAGGTTTAGAGAACGTCAAAAACCTTTCCAAACGGATAGAAATCACACATAGTGTTCTTTGAATGTGTTTACCCTTCCGAGATTATAAGAGAGACTTACGCTTTTCATGCCATTTCCTGAAAGTGCGCTTTAACTACTCTCAATTGAATTAATAATTCTATCTTTACGGACTATGTGGCCAGTGATCACTTGTGTCTCATGCGTTTAAGATAACATGCACGGAGATTGAGGTTAGTTAGGTCTTTCATGGAGTTTTTGGTAAGTGCAGTATCACAAATACAATGTAATCTTAAGCGCTCACATTAGCGTAGAAAAGTAGAAACAAAAATTCTGAAGAGGGGGGAGAGGGGTTTTTGTGTGGAAGACTTGTAACAAGAAGACTTCATTTACATTGAAAGTAAGGAAGCTAGAACGAATCCCCGACAAATACGACTTGAAGCTAAAATTTGGTTAAAGTTCGAACTGTTCAGCTTTTGGAAAATGTTGCCTTGTTGTACAGAAACCATGTTCAGGTTCTTGCATCAAATAGGATATGAAATTTTGTCCTCGGATAAGGAGTTCAAGTTTTGTTTTGTGTCAAACATTTATGCTCAAGAGCCTTCAGGTACTACCACTTGAGTAGTCAATTAAAAGTCTCTTCATAGCTTGTTCAGTACCATTCGAGTTGCTTATCTAAAAGCAATTCATGAAAATGGAGTTGCAGGATGAAAAAAGTACAGAAAATTTCAATACAACGACAATATATGTATGGTGGTCAGCAACTACTACGCAGTTCATGCTAAACTGCAAAAAGGATCATTACATGGAAAATTTTCCATACATACTAATCCTGAGGTGATATTTTACGAACTACAGCGTCTTGCAGTTTAGCATCAGAGAAGTCAGATCGGGAACAACAAAAACATTCAATGATCAATGGAAATTTATGGAATACAAGTAGGTGGCGCGGCCTGATTGCGCTGCTTTTATCTCCAGTATATCTTGCCACATCAAGTTTACCTAGAAAACTCAAAGCACAGACGTCTCAAATTGGGAACACATTTAAATTTTTACTACAGTTCTCTAGCATACTCCCTCCTATTTAAAATAAAAGTCGTTTTAGATGAATTTTAAACATTCAAAATAAGTGTTATTCGTAACTTTTCATGCATGTTTATAATTTTACTTTCAAAATTACCTTTTAATTTCTCTCACATCCTGATTATACATATTACATTTTCAAGATAGTTCAACATGCAATTAATAAAAATATGTCAAACATTCATTAGCATTTTTAATAAGTGTGCATCCCTCTAAAACGACTTTTATTTTAAATAGAAGGGAGTATAAACAGGCAACAATTTGGACATAAAAAATAAGTGGGTTAGTAGTACCTCTTTGGCAGCCAGCGTTAAGGGCATATCTTACATCTCTTAGAGTGGCTTTATATATTGTTGAACACAAAACCTGGGAATATATTATTTATGCAACGGAGAACATCCTGATTCTCATGGCGGCAAGGTCCATCACAGTACAGGTCAGTTGTTTCAGGAGGCACGCCGCAGTTGCCACTCACTGTAGCCTGTATTCCTCGTTGCATTCCGCGTAAATCTGTCACATATGCAGCTACCAATTGTTATAAATTGATAATTTCATAAGAAAAAGAATATAAAACTTGTGACCTAGCTTTTAATGATCAAGAATACATCACTAACACAAATCTTGAATCAGGACATACAACCTTATTGTCGAAACGAAACAACGCGTTGCCTACCGTTTCAACTGGAGTATCATGCGCATCTCCTGGTCGATAAACCAAAATCATCTGATGGAGTAAAGGAAACTAAGTGAATGGAGAAGCAACGTAATATACCGTTACCTGTGTAGCACAACAGATAGGTAATGATGAGTATAAGCACAATGAAGATGACACACTGTTTCGACCAAACTGACAACTTGATAGCCATTGTAAAAGATATAAATTAACAACGGGTATTAGATGTGAAGAGAGTCAGTGTACACTATAATAACGTTGAATAAAGGCGGGTGAAGATATGTGCACTGAGATATGAAAAGAAAATGAGGAAGCATTAGTTGGTAGTTTGCTAAATCAATCCACCTTCAGCAAACTATGAACCAGAATAATGCATAGGTGCGTAACCAGGACGGAGCCAGATTCAACTTTAAGAAGGTGCCCGGGGCCAACATCTAATAATAATAATTTTTTTTAAAAGCATCACGATGATTAGAGCAAATAGCGACATAATTATATATTGCATTGCCAATAATCAACTTTTTTACAACTATTCGAGTAATCGTCGCGCATAGGACATAGAAACGTAATATTGAGTGTGATACCATTGTAAAATGTGTTCTTAGCTTTGCGAGAATATTCTAAAGCATCACAGACGTGTTACATATGGTGACTATTTTGTTAGATTCATCGCAATTGTTATAACATTTTGTGACGATTATGATTATCGTCCCAAAATGTATTTGTTAAATATTTTCTGTACATTTTTAGGTGAATCTTGATGAATTGTTATATGTGATAGTATTGTTAAAATTAATAATATTTTGGAAGATAGTTTGTTAATGCTAAGTGTACTTAATAATCATAGTTAAGGTTAATTATAATTAACATTTTTATAATCCTAAAGAAGATATCTTTTTTTGTCAAGTTGTTTTCAATGTTAAAAACATATTTTTGAAAAACACAGGGTAGGTTATTTTAAATATGAAAAGTAAATATATTTTGGACATAAAAATATTTGTGAACCAAAATGTTTAATTTGAACAAAGCTAAAAAATCTTAATTTTAAGTTAACAACTAGACTTAGTCATTAATATTTAGTAACGGTAAAATAATAATTTATCAAAATTTTGGAAATGTTAGCAATATAATATAATGATATATGATAAGTAGTGTGAACTTTTAATTAGAAGTTTAATAATTCTTACAGACATAGAAAAACAACAGTAATAACGACAATAGTACTCAACCTTATCCCTAACTAGTGAAAAGGTTATTTGAAAATTCTTAGTTTAAAGTTGAGTCTAGTTGATTGCATCGATAAATGACAATGATATAATTATTTTTAGATTCCAACTGACACGAGAGTTGGTAACGATAAATGAGTTCCTTATGTCTGGATTCCTAAGAAGGGTCCTTGCACGTTCGAAGGCGTCAATTGAAATAGTAAAAGTTCTTCCCTCAACTGTATGATTGTTGACACCCCACTAACAACTTCTTCGCTATAGCTAAACTTCTAGAGGATATAGTGAATGAGTCCCTATATTTAGTATGGAATACAACTTGTTCAGATGAACTGCTAGTATGATGCGTTTCACCGTAAACACAATCAATCTAGAACTTAGATTGTTAGTTTAGTGAAACTATATAACGAACCCAAATTGGAACACATACATACCTGAATGACCAGACTTAGTCATTGGAATCGACGAATTTTTCCAAAACAATCGATTTCCCTAATCTTTTATAGACCACTGGGACATTGCCCCCGCTTCCATTTTCATCTATGTTCTCTTGAAGATTCAAGGAGGCTTAACGTAAGATATAGTATATACAATCAAATTTTCATATATATAATAGGTTCATAACAGGAAATGAGATCTAGATAATAAGGAAAGTAAGGTAGTTTGGATGACATTAAAAATTGAAAAAGAAGATCGGTCATGGAAGGCAAACGATTATTATTGTATGAAGAAGGGATTTGTTCTGCATTATTTTTTTACTTCATTAGTGACGATTTTGCCACATTCCTTCCAACGGAATGAATTTCCACTATCAAAAACTAGTCTCCACGTCGACATTCCTCAATAAATTATGTTAAGAGTTGTATTATACAAAAGAAAATTTAGAATAAAATTCATTATTTCAATGAGATTTTCGATGATAAGTGAAAATACTACAGTTTAGTAGTTATACATCTTCAATCTGCGTAATGAGATGAAAGTTACCCTAATTAAAATAAAAGCAATCCATTTACCCTTTATATCATATCTAAATTTTAGAATTTAAAGTAAATTACACATGACCTTGCTGTTGATGTAAAGAAATATATTATTATCTATATAAGGTTATGTTATTATTATTACAAAAAAGTTAAATAGTCTTTAAGACCTTTCATCAAATCGTTAGTAAGCTTTCCTAAAAGAACCATTGAAGTTCGAAGAAAAAGTCACCCCATTTACAACCAACAAAGGAAGATAATAAATCATCTTGAAAAGACAAAAACAAACACAATCTATACACCATATGCAAAAAAATGAACTCACAGTAAACAACTAAATGTTTATTGAAAACAGAGCATAAGAAGGAGGGTTTGCAAAGAAAAAGTACTACAATTTAGTACTTATACATCTTTAATCTGTCACAATGAAGAATAGTAGTGGCAATTTACGCAGACAATCGAAACCACATCACAACAAACAAAGTGACAAAGAAGACATGAAAAGCACATCACAATAACCTAAGGATTGAAAGGAGAATAAAAAACTGATAATATATAAGGTGGGCGACTTACTTGGATAGATGATCAATCGAGGACGATCACAATAGAAGTCGAAGATTCACCATGCGCAAGGCTTCTTCAACAATTGTCAAAACTAGAGGGAGAATGGATGAAAATGACAAATAGACGAAGACAAAAATGGCTTTACCTTTGCCTTCAATTTTTTACTAATAACCTAGTAGGGAACGATGTCATTTGTTGTACAATAAAACAATGGTGTTTGTTGTACAAATAGTGACGTCGTTTGTTAGACAGTGAACGAAGATGAATGTTGATGATGAACACGAAAATGACGTCATTTGTAGTTAATGTAAGCGATGTCATTTTCGATAAAGTTGAAAGAAATATAAATTTAGTGATAAATTAATTTATGCTTATTATATATTACAAATATTTAGCAAAAATCAATGAAATAGTAAAAAATTGTAGCATTGGCGATGCTTTCAAATATTGGTTGTCAAAAGTGAACATTTTGCGATGTTTTGTGATATTGTCGCTAAATAGATGGAAAAATTAGGCAAAGCGAAATGTCATCATGTTTATACAAACTTTGACGATTTTTAAATTGGTTGCTAAATATGTGATGCCATTTTTCTTTTTGCGATGAAAACATAATTTATTGTGAAATGTTTGGACCTTTAAAAACATCAAGTTGAGACGACGTTGTTTCCTTGATGCCAAACGACGTCGTCTCATCTTTTATTAAATGAAAAACATTGAGGTCACCCCCCAAAATTTCCCCTCTCCTGCGCCTACTTCTGAATTTTTCCTCTCTCCCGTGTTAGTTTATTGACGTTTTCTCTTTTCTTTGTTGGCATTTATGTGCCTCTGTCTTCTCGAGTCGCCGTCCTTTTATCCTTCTGTCAAGGTTAGGAATTCAAAATTTATTCCCTGTGATGAACGTCGTGTTCATAGTGTTGGTATTTTAAGAGAAAATACTTGACAGTTTGCGATGGTTTTTGGAGTGTTTTTTCGTTTGTTTTGTTAATGTGTGGTGCATTTGGCTTTGCAATGTGTTACAGTACGTTTAGGAAGGAATAACACATGATTTGATTAGGTGATTTGGGATGAATATGTCATGCCTTTGAAGTGTTCTATGAAAGTTCAGAGTGGTCTCTTTAAGACTTGCCTTTTTAGTTTTTAATGCAATGCTTTTGATTCACCTTGAAGTGGTCAAAGAGGCAGATGCATGGATTATGAGTGCCTTCCTTTTCTATTTTTCATTTTTCCTATTTCACAGGAACAGTGATGCCTTGACATTTGAGGAATTTTCAGTGGTTATGTCCTAAAGTTGATGTCCTTTAGGAATGGATGGTGATACAAAGGTTACCTTAGGACTCGAACTTGTACTGAAGTTGATCGCCAACACCCTTTGCACAACAGTCTCACTTAGGTTCGCTTAAGCAAGACTTCAGCCTTCAATGATCCTCAAAGTGTTTACCTCGCACACTCGAAGAAACAAAGCTACGAAAGCAATAAGAGAATAAAGGCAACAAGGAAACAAGAGAGATACAATAAAACCAACCTTTATATACTTTCCCCTAAAAAAATACAAGAAATGCTTTCTCTGACTGAAAGAGAAGAGCAAAGCTTGAATGAGCTATATATAGGCACTCTAACTTGGAAGTCAAGTTATATTCAGAATCCCACTTAAACTAAACTACCTAAGATCATGATGAGATCACGTGTATCTCTATCAGATTAAATTATATGGACCAATTGGATGATACCCCCATCCAAATAGGACTCTAACTGATAAGATAGAATCTACAAGATAAAAGAAAGATAGAGTTTACATTAAAATAGGAAACTAGCATCCTTTTCCTCAAAGATCTCTATTATTTTTAGATGTTGAGTTCCATTGCAACTCTAACTCCTAGTTGTCGCCACATCATCCAAAATCTCCCCACGATCTTTATCCATTAATGATACAATGTGGTCTTGTTGAAGCCCACATAGCACATTGGCCTAATCCAATGCTTCCCACAACAAGTCTGCCAGTCGTGGTCCATTCATTCAAGCATGGATCAAGTCCTTATTCCATTAAATCCTTAGCTTGGGTCAAGTCAATCTCTACATGGTTTGAGACTCTACTAAAATTCGCACTAAGTCTGATCCCACTCACTCATGTTTGCCTTAGTGTTTTCGCAAGATTGCATCATACGTGTAATCTAGCTAACCTTCCTCCTGAGACACATCATGAAGGTTGCTGAGAAGTGCTCCGAAGTTTAAGGGTCTAACAGATGGTTAGTAAATAAGAATGGAATTGTTGATGATATGGTGTCTTGTGTATATCTTTCATCATATATTTTGATGGTTTAATTGGAGAAAATAAGTTATTACCTACTTTGAGTAGATATAGGAAATAGAATGTCTGAATTTAACACCATTATATGATCATTTTTGTGAATATTTGGAATGAAGTACGCCTTATAAGGGTATGGATACCTCTCCCTTACAGACGCATTTTTCATGGCCTAATGGACCGGATCCTATCATAACTCCAAGGTTAAATGTGCTTGGGTGAGAGTAGTTCTAGGATGGGTGATCTTCTGGGAAAGCCTCGGAAAAAGCAAAACTGTGAGGGCTTGGCTAGGCCAAGGCCCAAAGCGGACAATATCTGTAAGCGGGTGATCTGAGATATTACAAGTTGTATCAGAGCCGGTACCTGAATTGTTGTATCAGCTAGGTTAGACCCCAAAGAGGGTTGGGTCCTAAGGAGGTGGAAAGTGTGATATCCCACATCGGTTGAAGAGGGTAACGAAGTACGCCTTATAAGGGTACGGATATCTCTCCCTTACAGATGCGTTTTTCATGGCCTAATGGACCAGATCCTATCTGAACTTCGAGGTTAAACGTGCTCGGGTGAGAGTAGTTCTGGGATGGGTGACCTCCTGAGAAGGCCTCGGGAAAAGCAAAATCGTAAAGGCTTGGCTGGGTCAAGGCCCAAAGTGGGCAATATCTGTGAGCGGGTGATCTGGGATGTTACAGTGGTATCAGAGCTGGTACCCGAACCGTTGTGCCAGCTAGACTGGACCCCAAAGAGGGCTAGGCCCTAAGGGGGTAGAAAGTGTGAGATCCCACATCGGTTAGAGAGGGGAACGAAGTACGCCTTATAAGGGTACGGATACGGGATACCTCTCCCTTACAGACGTGTTTTCCATGGCCTAATGAACTAGATCTCATCAGAGCTTCAAGGTTAAACGTGCTCGGGTGAGAGTAGTTCTGGGATGGGTGACCTCCTGAGAAGGCTTCGGGAAAAGCAAAACCGTGAGGGCTTGGTTGGGCCAAGGCCCAAAGCGGACAATATTTATAAGCGGGTGATCTGGGATGTTACAGGATATGTCGCTGAAGACTATCTTCATGCCATTTCCACTCTGGCCAGAGATTCCCAAGTAATGACCCTGACAAGAGATCGTGGGTATCATCTCATTCTATCAGGAGTGGTGAATCCTTTATTGGCTACTTAATTACTTTCAAATACCTTAAGCTGTACCTAATCACCACCCTATGAGCAACCTATAAAAGGCAACGAGGAATAGAGTCAAAGTATAGGATTAGTATCCAAGATATTCTTGAGTCCCTCAAGTCTAAAGATATTTGCACCATTGCTGTGATGAGACTATGATTGACAATAACATAAATTATCCATATGATTGTCTCATAGCAGGTCATCTAATATACTTACTACTCTTGGCAAGCATCCATGTGTTAACTCTAAATAACTCATGCTTACATCTTATGAGATCCACTGCTTGATCTAATCAAGGAGTATAACATGTACTACTCTGTCCGGATTAATAATGTCCTATCTCATTAATTCTATGACTAGGGATAATTTAGATACTAACATAATTACGCATGATAGGAATTGCATTATAATGATTTCATCATGATTTCCTTCATGTTATGTAATGTATCAAGGGCTTCATTAATTCGATTTAAGATCACTATCAATTCATAAAGAACAAGAACATCAAATTAAAAAAAAAGTCTTTTTATTAATCAGAAAGATTTGTATAATAAGTGCTAAAGGTGATTGCCTTTAGACTACTTCTCTAACAATATGCTTTATGTTCTAGTTTTACAAGAAAATGAAAAGCTTTACCATATACAAGTTTGAAGGGCATTGTTCTTATAGATGTTTTAAAAGCGGTTAGATAAGCCCATAAGGCATCATCTAGCTTTAATGCCCAGTCTGTCCTAGAATATTCACCATCGTTTCTAGAATTCGTTTAAGTTCCCAATTCATGACTTCTACTTGTCCACTCGTTTTGCGGATGATAAGGAGTGGCAACTTGATGGTGGACTCCATATCTTTTTAATAGAGTATAAAAAGATCTGTTTTAAAAATGTGATCCCCCATTGCTTATTATTATTTGTGGCACTCCAAATCGGTTGAATATCTATTTGATGAATTTCTATATAACTTTCCCATGATTAGTTGGAGATGCCACAGCTTCGGCCCAGCGAGATCCGTATGCCACTCCACTAAAATGTATGTGTTTCCCATGAAGGATGGCAAAGGACCTATGAAGTTGATGCCCTATACATCGAAGACTTCAACTTCTAATATGTTGGATTAAGGCATCTCATCTCTTTTAGAGATGTTACCCACTCTCTGAAAATGATCATATTGTGCTATAAAAGCTTGAGCATCCTTAAACAGATGTGGCTAATAGAATCCACACTCGAGTACTTGAGTTGCTGTTTTGTTTGCTTCATAATGGCCATCATGCTGTACTTCGTGACATTTTGTTAATATATCCAACATCTCGTCCTCCGACTCATATTGCCTCATTAGCCCATCAACACAAGTTTTATATAGGATTGGCTTGTCCCATAAATATTGGGTGTACTTATGTAAGAATCATTCTCTCTCTCATGTATATCTTTCCTTTTTCACTTAGGACTCTTTTATAGCCACTTTAACCTACACTGTTATTGATGTTGCGATCTTTCTACTGTTATTCTTTGCCTCGAAGAGATCATAACTCAAGCAATTATCATCTAAACTTGGTCAATATAAGATTTGAACAAAATTTGAATTGTTTTAATTGCATTTTTAAAATAAAAAACTTGGGATTTTCGTTGAAAGTGTCCATACCTAATCATCATAAACATTGCTATTAGTTTTGCTCATCAATATAGATGCACCTTATTTTGCAGCTTTTTTATTTTATCTTTAGATTGTAGATAATCATTTAGATTCAAATGATAAGTAAATCTTAAGATAGAATTAACACAAAGAAATTAAGGTTGAAAATAATTATCTTTAATGATATTAACAATTCACATGCGGATATCCTAGCAGAAGGAATATGGTTACTGACTATGGACGAAACTAGATTATTATCCATCCCACAGCTTCGCAAGACTGGAGGAAAGGATACCTTCTTTTGGAAGGGGATTCCAGTCTCTGATATTACATTGCAGGTAGCTAACACATTGCTGAAGGGGACATGGGCTCGGGTGGAATGGTTTTCGATGGTTTGGAACCGATTTCTGAGACCTAAAACCAATTTCCTGCTATAGTTAGTTATGCTGAATAGACTCAGTACTATGGACAGGCTTCCATTTATTAACTCTTCAAGGATGTGTATTTTTGTAATCTAGAGGAAGAAACTAGGAATCACATTTTCTTTGAGTGTCACTACTCTACTGAAATTTGTGAAATTTAGACTAAGATTTGCAGGCTATGTACTGAAGTCCAGTTACCGAACAGACTCCATGACATTCTACTGGAGCTGCCCCAACTAGCTATTTCTCAATTCGACAGAGTAGTCACCCTCATTTCAGTGGCTACTTGCTCTCAAGAATTCTGGAGGAAAAGGAATCTACGAAGATTCCAATAGAAGACCACCCCCCAACCCTCTACCCTAGAGATTATCACAACATGCATCAGAGAGCAACTGATTTCCACCCAGCTGCACACTAGGTGTAGTAGGGGACTAGCTCTCACCTGGAGAGTCTAGTCTCCTACACGGTTGATTTCTCAGATCGGCAAACACAAGGGAGGAAGGCTTCGATACTAACCTGTTGATCATCCAGCTGTCCCTTTTCTGCTTCAGTCTGCAATTGAGCTCTGGGAAACCCACACAGGGATTGTCTTCCATCTCGTCCTCTCCTTCGGTCTTCCTGCAAATTCACCAATCTTAGTCAACCCATGGGAGGAAACTCCAATCTTGAATCTTTTATCACTTATCGTTGGATCCTTTTACTGTGCACGGTAGCAGAAGAAGCTCGGAGGGTGCCATCGTTTGTGCCTTATCCAGCTCCACTATTTCTCTCTTGAGTAATTTCTAGATGGTTGGCGAAAGATCGTTTTTGTTTTGACCTAATTGAGTTCTTTCCCTTTGTTCATAGCTTGGTCTAATAGATTGTTTCGGTTGCCCTTGTCATGTCGTTTGCTGTTTTATTTCTAGGGGTCTGGGTCAGTTAAGCTTGTAGTGTTTGGTTTGGTACTTGGGTTATGTGGACTTTGTATCTTATATTTTTTATTCAATTCAATTTAACTTTTCAAAAAAAAAAACAATTCACTTGCGTAAAACATTAGATAGTGTAGTCTTTAATCTATTCTAATACTAGTTTCATTTTCTTAATCACGTATTAGCATCATGTTTCTAATCCAAAACCATCATTTCTCTGTTGTACTGTAACGGTTCTGGGTTGTCTCAGCATAGTATGGCTAGTCCTAACCAAAAAAAAAAAAGACTAATTGGGCCATGAACTTAAATGTTTCCATTCAAGTACTTCTTGGGCCAAGACATTCACAAAAAAGAATTAGGTTCACAATTGCATTTCCAAGCAGTAAGGATGAATATAGTGAATTGGAATTTCTTCGTTCGTCTTCTTGACATGATTAACTGATGTTGACTGCCCATTAGTGTATATCATTTGTAGAAGAAACTTGTGATAATCTCGCAGTAGAAATAAACTTTTTTTTATGGGCTCAAAATCAGGCAGTTTTAGAAAATTCATAATTTAAACTAATTAAATATAATAAATTCATTATATTTGATTTTAGTAAATTTATATTTTAAACTAATTAAAGACAATAAATTTCTTATTTAGTGTAAAAATAACAAGTAATTGGTTTATTTAATAAGATTTGAACATATAAATAAATATGACAAGCGAAATGTTTACAACAACAATAGTACTAAAAGATAAAATTTAAAAAAGTTCAGTAGTACGCAATTTTATCTTTAATTAATAGATATAGTATTTCTAAATAACCGACATGAATGAATGAAAATAAAAAATAATAAAAGTAAATAAATAAAAGTAAAA
>JANKYE010000010.1:16345803-16357018 GCA_032467995.1 Erythroxylum dillonii
GTTGCTCGCTCTAAGAATGGAATTTTCATCTCTCAACAAAAATATGTGTTAGACCTTTTGAAGGATACAGGTATGTTCGGTTGTAAACCTGTAGACACGCCTATAGAACAAAATCATAAATTGGGTGAATTTCTAGAGAATATAGCTGTTGATAAAGGGTCTTACCAAAAACTTGTTGGAAGACTTATTTACTTATCCCATACTAGGGCTGATATTGCCTATGTTGCGAGTGTTGTTAGTTAGTTTATGCACAATCCAAAAGAAACTCATCTTCGAGCTGCGAAAAGAATTTTGCAGTATTTGAAAGGGTCCTTGGAAAAGGAGAGATGTTCAAGAAAGGAGAGAAATTGATCCTTGAAAGCTATACAAATGCAGACTATGCAGGATCTTCAGTTGATAGGCGATCTACTTCTGGATATTGTACCTTCTTAGGAAGTAATCTTGTAACTTGGAGGAGTAAAAAGCAGAATGTAGTTGTCAGGTCTAGTGCAGAAGCAAAATTCAGATTTATGGCACTTGGAATTTGTGAACTTTTGTGGTTGAAGATAGTCTTGGATGATCTCAGAATTAAATGGGAAGGTCTAATGAAACTTTTTTGTGATAATAAGTCAGCTATTAGTATTGCTCATAACCCAGTGTAACATGATCGTACGAAGCATATTGAAGTTGACAGGCATTTTATCAAAGAAAAACTCGACAGTGATTTGATTTGTACTCCTTTTATCTCTATGAGTGATCAACTTGCTGATATGCTTACTAAGGGATTGTCTGGCACAACATTTCAACGATTGATCTCCAAGCTTGGAATGGTTGACATCCATTTACCAGCTTGAGGGGGAGTGTGGGAAAATTAGTCTAGGGATTTTATTATGCTATTGTATAGCGATTTATTTTTGTATAAGATTTTATTTCCATCTGCATATACTAGGATCACCTTGTATAAATAGAGATGTAGTAGTCTTGCAAATCAATTCAATATATAACACATTATTAAGTTCACTTTTATCACAATCCACGAGAACCACACTTACAAGTTGTGTTTCGCATTTTGCGCTATTTAAAGTCTACTCCAGGAAAAGGCCTTATGTTTACTAACAATGGTCATTTTAAGATAGAAGCATTTATAGATGCTGATTGGGTTGGATCTCCAGATGACATGAGGTCAACCACTGGTTATCGCTCATAGGAGGAAATCTAGTCACTAGGAGAAGCAAGAAAAAGAATGTAGTTGCTAGATCCAGTGCAGAAGCCGAATATGCTATGGCTCAAGATGTGTGCGAACTATTGTGAGTAAGGAAGCTGATGAATGAATTACAACTAACGGCTGAAGGAAGTTCATCTCCCTACACAAGCTGCCATTAGTATAGCTCACAATCCTGTTCAGCATGATCGAACAAAGCACATAGAAATTGACCGACATTTCGTGAAGGAGAAACTTGTGAATGGATGTCTGCAATTATTCCATGTGGGGTCAAATGAACAATTAGCAGATGTCTTCACCAAAGGACTCTACAACAAATAGTTTCATAACCTTGTTTGCAAGTTGGGCATGTGCGATATCTATGCACCAACTTGAGGGGGAGTGTTGACTAGAGATATTAGCATTGATTGCTCCTATAATCTCTCCTATGATTGCTCCTATAATCTCTCCTATAATTGAGAGACTAACTATAGTTAATAGCAAGATTATTTACTAAATAGCACTAGGAAGTTTGTATATAAACCTTGTTCCTATGTACAAAATATAGTGAATACAAATTCTGCTCATCACATTCATCAAACATTATTTAGATTACCTTTAACTCCACAGAAACTTTGTTGTATGCTCCAGGGTATGTTAGAACAGGTTGATGGACCTAACAGGAAAGTTAGCATTGTAAGCTCACAGAAAAATGCATTTGTGCATATAGATACACTAATAGAATAACACAAGTTTTAAAGAATGCCATTTGCCACAAACTTGAATCTTTTCTCCTAATTTATTGGACATCATATGAGGTGCAACTTTCTTCATGGTTAGACATAATAAGAAAAAAGAAACAAATTTATAGGGAACTTGATCTATTTGACATTAACCTCAATAGTAAAACATGTAGATTCTTCATTTATGCCTCCTAAATCAGGAACACCATCATCAGATATCCATAAAACCAGTTACAAAAAAGATTAAAGTCCAGATCTATAACTGAAAAACAATGTAAAATATATAAAACATATAGTCGTTCAGAAATAGGATCTGATCTGTGTTTCCCTAAGAACTACAATCGTAAGACTTTTGAAAAAAATGGACAAGTTATCATCTCATCAGCTTACCTGTTGTTTATCACACAGTGTGTTAACACTTCACCCTCTTCCCATCCCATACCAACTAAGCCCATCAAAACTTATACTTGTAGAAACAAACTAGAAGGGGGGACTGACTGCCATGTAGGCAAGTTTGTTAGAAGGTTGTTATGGAGAGAGAATGAGGGAGGGGCACATAGAGCTGTCAAGTGAGAATAGAGAAGAAGGTAGCGATTTTACTATCATGATTGTTTAGGAAAAAGTGGCCTGGTCTGTCCAGGAGGGGGAGCTTTGCTCCAGTTGTTATTTTCTACATTACTATGAATATACTAACAGATACACAATCTCTATCGAGTTACCTAACAATTGGTGCTTTCGTTGAGAGTCCAAGAGGGTAGAGGTTGTATGGAAATGCGTATGGAAGGAACCATGTTGTACTGGTTTAAATCCATACGTGAGCTGGATCCATGCCGTGGGAATGCTTCAAGCGAACTTTCTTTGATAGATATGGAGAAAAAGATGAGGGAAATCATCGAGAGCAACTGAAATCGATAGTTCAAGTCGGTGGATGAGTATATTGAAGAGTATGAGAGAGTGACTTCAGAAATCACTCATTGTCCAGAAGACTGGTTCATGAGCTGCTTTATGGGAGGATTGCGTGAAGAAATAAGGAACGGAGTTAGGACCCATGACCCGCCAACCCACACCCGATTGATTTTTGTGGCACGTAAGGTGGAAAGGGAGCTGGTCGGCGAAGGAGTAATCGGACCTAGTCAAACGAAATACAAATTCGGGATTCCACTACTATGTATGGGTCTTCTTTCACCTTGGAAGATGTATTTTCTGCTTGACCAAGGCATTGATGGGCTTAGTTGGTATGGGCTTACATGATTGTTTAGGAAAAAATCACCTGGTCTGTCTAGGAGGGGGAGCTTTGCTCCAGTTGTTATTTTCTACATCAATATACTAACAGATACACAATCTCTATCGAGTTACCTAACAATTGGTGCTTTCATTGAGAGTCCAAGAGGGTAGAGGTTGTATGTAAGAAAAAAGCATATTGACGACCCTAGAGTTCAATATATTGGCTTGCAAATCTAAACAGATGACTGCATGGTTGTGCTTGAAGACATACCATGTAAACAATTTTTGAATAACTTTGCAGACAAATTTACAAAATGAAGCATGTTATGTCTAAGTTCTAAAACCCTGTAAGCCATGCGTTCCTTTAGTCTAATCATTTTTTTCATTCATGAAAATAAATAAAAAGAGAAGAGTTTTGCTTTGCGAAGTAAGCTCACAGAAGCAATAACTTACCTGCAATCAACAGAATACCAGCCTTCCTGTAGGATCCACTTCCATCACCAAAATCACCCCCTTTCCTCATAATAAGGAAAAGAAAGGATAATCCAACTTTTCAAAGGAGACATTATTTAAATTACCTTTAACTCCCCAGAAACTTTTCTGTATGCTCCAGGATGTGTTAGAACAGGTTGATGGACCTAACAGGAAAGTTAGCATTGTGATATTTCAGGCCTAAGATTCAAAAAAGAGAAAGACAAGCATATACAAAGAGACATCATTTATCTATAGGAAAAAGTATTGATGATATCATTCATGTAACAAAAAACCAAGAATCATACCCTATCTTGCACTCTTTGCTTAATTTCCTCAAACTGTGGCCTTATTATTTGCAAAATTAGGACAAAAATCAGAAGAGAGACAGCAACTAAAGCATTATAAGGACATTCTTTGCATAAAATGTATATGACAAACATAGCATTGTAATATATAAAAAACCTTCCAGAAGTTTGACAAAAAACTTTTGAAAAAAAATATACGTTATGTTGTTCCACAATGTGGGCAGCCTTATGATGGTGAAGTGATGGAGAAAGCTCTTCTTCAGATAGTAAGGCAAAAAGGTCCAAATCTCAACAGTCATTGCAGTAGCTGTATCTACAAGGAAATAAGATATTAAGAAGTGGACTTCAAGGAAAACTACAAGGAAGTTAAATATCGCAATTAGAAGAAACTTAAACAATTAATTCAAACCAACATCCAAATTGAAAAGAATAAAACAAACCCACTGTTGGGATAATTGCAACCGTCTAGTCATTGTTAGAGGGCTAACATATGCAACATTTAAACTAATTACGTTTCAAAATCGTTTAAATTATTTTGTCCAAGGACTAAAATGTTATCAATGTCACTAAGACCTAAAAAAAGAAGTTTCAAGAAAACTAAAATATTTTTGTATAGTAAGTAGGAATCAGAATTATCTTAATGTCATTCCTCATACAGAAGGGTTTCAATAAGAAAACACACTTGACAACATCATATTAGAATAAATGATATAGTTGAAAGGGCTGATCTGCAGGTTCCAAATCAATGAAATTATCTAAACTGCATAAAATGGTGAGATACCTGCTTATTACATTAGGTAAGACAAAAGATGGAAAAGCGTCATGAAACTCAGCCTCTGGAGCAAACTCCCTCAAATGGAAATACTTTAACAAGTTCCTCTGCATCATCTGTAAAATAGTACATATATGTTGATTCACAAGTGATTCAAATATATGAAGTTGTAATCTTTTCCAAATTGTAGCTACTCTAGCTTAGGGGTAAATATAAACCATCTCAAAAAAATGAAGCATGGCTTGGTATGTGCCAGTAAGAAGAAAGCATATTGACGATCCTAGAGCTCAAAATTGGCTTGCAAATCTAGACAGATGACTGCATGACTGTGCTTGAAGACATACCATGTAAACTATTTTTGAACAACTTTGCAAACAAAAATTTACAAAATGCACCTCAGAAATGAAGCATGTTATGTCTAAGTTCTAAAACAAGGTGTTGTAAGCCATGCGTTCCGTCAGTCTGAGCATTTTTTTCATTGATGAAAATAAATAAAAAGAGTAGAGTTTTGCTTTGAGAAGTAAGCTCACAGAAGCAATAACTTACCTACAATCAACAGAATACCAGCCATCCAGTAGGATCCACTTCCATCGCCAAAATCAACCCCTTCCCCCAGAATAAGGAAAAGAAATGATATTCCAACTTTTCAAAAGAGACATTATTTAGATTAGCTTTAACTCCACATAAACTTTTCTATATGCCCCAAGATACATTAGAACAAGTTGATGGACCTAATAGGAAACTTAGCATTGTAAGCTCAAAGAAAAATGCATTTGTGCATGTATAAGATACACCAATAACACAAGCTATGTAGAATGTCATTCGCCACAAACTTGAATCTTTTCTCCTAATTTATTTCATATCATATGTATGAGGTGTAGTTTTCTTCATGGTAGGAGACATAATAAGGAAAAAGAAACAAATTTATAGGGAACTTGATCCATTTGACATACCTCATCAGCAAAACATGTAGATTCTTCATTTATGCCACCTAAATCAGGAACACCATCATCAAATATCCATAAAACCTGTTGGAAAAAAGATTAAAGTTGGAGATCTATAACTGAAAAACAATGTAAAATATACAAAACATATAGTCATTCAGAAATAGGATCTGAACTGTGTTTCCCTAAGAACTACAATCGTAAGACTTTTGAAGAAAATGGACAAGTTATCATCTCGTCAGCTTGCCTATTGTTGCTAACACAGTGTGTTAACACTTCACCCTCTCCCCAGCCCATACCAACTAAGCCTATCAAAACTTATACTCGTAGAAAAAAACTAGGAAGGGGCGGAGTGGCTGCCATGTAGGCAAGTTTGTTAGAAGGTTGTTATGGAGAGAGAATGAGGGAGGGTAACATAGAGTTGTCGAGTGAGAATAGAGAAGAGGGCAGCGATTTTACTATCATGATTGTTTAGGAAAAAGTGGTCTGGTCTATCCAGGAGGGGGAGCTTTGCTCCAATTGTTATTTTCTACATTACTATCAATATACTAACATCAGATACACAATCTCTATCGAGTTACTTAACAATTGGTGCTTTCGTTGAGAGTCCAAGAGGGTAGAGGTTGTATGCTAACACGTATGGAGGCTAGAGTATCTGCTGTGGAAGTGTCTCTCGGGAGACGAGAATCATCGTTGTCGGCCCAAAAAGCAATGGTGAAGTCGCACGATGTCACACTGAAGGAACTTAAAACGCAGCTGAGCACGTTGATGGCTAGCGTCTAGACCTTAGCAAAGTCCCAAGGCCAACTACAGACAGAACTGAGAGAAGGTTTTCAAACTCTTAAAGCTAGAAACCCAGAAAAGCAGAGTATGGGTGACAGAGGAGAAGGTCACCCATATCGCATCTTCTTCTTCGAGGGGAGAAAAACCAGTCCATCGGTCAGAGCATTACCGATAGGAGGGCACAGTCTTCCGGCGGCAATAGAACAATCGTGGCAGGAATACAAAAACTCGGCACAGTGAGTCCATCTTCCTTCTTTCCACAGCGAGGACCCATTCGCCTAGGTCGTACATGCTGAATCTTATTTCTTGATTCATGAGATCCCTGATGAGCTGAGATTGCCGATGGTACAGATTTGTATGGAAGGAACCACGTTGTACTGGTTTAAATCCATACGTGAGCTGGATCCATGCATGAGGTGGGAACGCTTCAAGCGATCCGTGTTTGATAGATATGGGAGAAAAGATGAGGGAAATCCGATAGACCAGCTGAAATCGATAGTTCAACATAAGTCAGTGGATGAGTATATCGAAGAGCATGAGAGAGTGGCTTCACAAATCACACTCATTTTCCAGAAGAGTGGTTCATGAGTTGCTTTATGGGAGGCTTACGTGAAGAAATACAAATTCGGGGCTTCCACTACTAGGTATGGGTCTCCTTTCACGTTGGAAGAAATATTTTTTGCTTGACCAAGGCGTTGATGGGCTTAGTTGTTATGGACTTACACGATTGTTTAGGAAAAAATGACCTGGTCTGTCTAGGAGGGGGAGCTTTGCTCCAGTTGTTATTTTCTACATTACTATCAATATACTAATAGATACACAATCTCTATCTGAGTTACCTAACAATTGGTACTTTCATTGAGAGTTCAAGAGGGTAGAGGTTGTATGTAAGAAGAAAGCATATTGAGGATCCTAGAGTTCAAAATATTGGCTTGCAAATCTGGATAGATGAGTGCATGACTTTGCTTGAAGACATACCATGTAAACTATTTTTGAACAACTTTGCAGACAAAAATTTACAAAATGCACCTCACATGTCTAAGTTCTAGAACAAGCTGCTGTAAGCCATGCGTTCCTTCAGTCTGATCATTTTTTTCATTGATGAAAATAAATAACAAGATAAAAGTTTTGCTTTGAGAAGTAAGCACACAGAAGCAATAACTTACTTGCAATCAACAGAATACCAGCCATCCTGTAGGATCCACTTCCATCGCCAAAATCAACCCCTTCCCCTAAAATAAGGAAAAGAAAGGATATTCCAACTTTTCAAAGGAGACATTATTTACATTACCTTTAACTCCACAGAAACTTTCCTGTATGTAGGATACGTTAGAACAGGTTGATGGACCAAACAGGAAAGTCAGCATTGCGATATTTCAGGCCTAAGATTCAAAAAAGAAAAAGAAAAGCATATACAAAGAGACATCATTTATCTATTGGAAAAAGTACCGATGATATCATTCATGGAACGAAAGAACCAAGAATCATACCATATCTTGCAGCCTTTGTTTAATTTCCTTATCTGCAGAAATAAGACAAAAATCAGAAGAGAGACAGCAACTAAACATTGTAAGGACGTTCTTTGCATAAAAGGTATATGACAAACTTAAAATCGTAATATAAAAAAAAAACCTTCCAAAAGTTTGACAAAAAACTTTTGAAAAGAATATACGTTGTGCTGTTCCACAATGTGGGCAGCCTTATGATGGTGAAGTGATGGAGAATGCTCTTCTTTAGATAGTAAGGCAGAAAGGTCCAAATCTTTGCAGTCATTGCAGTAGCTGTATAGATATTACAAAGAAACAAGAAATTAAGAAGTGTTCAAGGAAAAGAAAAAAGCAGTACAAGGAAGTGAAATATCGCAGGTAGAAGAAACTTAAACAATTAATTCAAACCAACATCCAAATTGAAAATAATAAAACAATCCCACTGTTGGGATAATTGCGGCCATCTAGTCATTGTTAGAGGTCTAACATATATATGCAATATTTAAACTAATTACGTTTCAAAATCGTTTAGATTATTCTGTCCAAGGACTAAATTGTTTATCAATGTCACTAAGACCTAAAAAAAGAGGTTTTAAGAAAACTAAAATATTTAAGTACAGTAAGTAGGAATCAGAATTATCTTAATGTCATTCCTCATACAAAAGGGTTTCAACAGGAAAAAACACTTGACAACATCAGATTAGAACAAAGGATATAGTTGAACGGGCTGATCCGCAGGTTCCAAATCAATAAAATTGCCTAAACTGCATAAAATGGTGAGATACTTGCATATTACATTAGGTAAGACAAAATATGGAAAAGGGTCATGAAACTCAGCCTCTAGGGCAAACTCCCTCACATGTAAATACTTTAAGAAGTTCCTCTGCATTATCTGTAAAATAGTACATATATGGTGATTCACAAGTGATTCAAATATATAAAGTTGTAATCTTTTTCCAATTGTAGCTACTCTAGCCTAGGAGTAAATATAAACCATCTCACAAAAAAATGAAGCATGGTTTGGCATGTGCCAATACGACGAAAGCATATTGACGATCCTAGAGTTCGAAATATTGGCTTGCAAATCTAGACAGATGACTACATGATTGTTCTTGAAGACATACCATGTAAAATATTTTTGAACTTTGCAGACAAAAATTTACAAAGTGCACCTCACAAATGAAGCATATTCTGTCTAAGTTCTAAAACAAGGTGTTGTAAGCCATGCATTCCTTCATTCTGAGCATCTTTTTCATTGATGAAAATAAATATAAAAAGAAAAGAGTTTTGCTTTGAGAAGTAAGCTCACAGAAGCAATAACTTACCTACAATCAACAGAATACCATCCATCCTGTAGGATCCACTTCCATCGCCAAAATCACTCCCTTCCCCCAAAATAAGGAAAAGAAAGGATATTCCAACTTTTCAAAGGAGACATTATTTAGATTACCCTTTAACTCCACAGAAACTTTTCTGTATGCTCCAGGATAATGTTAGAATAGGTTGATGGACCTAACAGGAAAGTTAGCATTGTAAGCTTACAGAAAAAAGCATTTGTGCATGTGTAAGATACACCAATAGAATAACACAAGCTGTGTAGAATGTCATTCGCCACAAATTTGAATCTTTTCACCTAATTTATTCCATATCACATGAGGAGCAGTTTTCTTCATGGTAGGAGTCATAATAAGAAAAAAAGAAACAAATTTATAGGGAACTTGATCCATTTGACATTAACCTCATTAGCAAAACATGTAGATTCTTCATTTATGCCTCCAAAATCAGGAACACCATCATCAGATATCCATAAAACCTGTTAGAAAAAAAGATTAAAGTCCAGATCTTTAACTAAAAAACAATTTAAAATATACAAAACATACGGTCGTTCAGAAATAGGATCTAAACTGTGTTCCCCTAAGAACTACAATCATAAGACTTTTGAAGAAAATGGACAAGTTATCATCTCATCAACTTGCCTACTGAGTGTGTTAACACTTCACCCTCTCCCCAACCCATACCAACTAAGCCCATCAAAACTTATACTCGTAGAAACAAAGTAGGAAGGGTGGGAGTGACTGCCATGTAGGCAAGTTTGATAGAAGGTTGTTATGGAGAAAGAATGAGGGAAGGGAACATAGAGCCATCGAGTGAGAATAGAGAAGAAGGCAGCGATTTTACTATCATGATTGTCCAGGAAGGGGAGCTTTGCTCCAGTTGTTATTTTCTACATTACCAGACAATTGGTGCTTTCGTTGAGAGTCCAATAGGGCAAAGATTGTATGCAAACACGCACGGAGGCTAGAGTATCTGCTATGGAAGCGTCTCTCAAGAGACAAGAATCATCGTTGTCAGCCCAAGAAGCAATGGTGAAGTCGCACGATGCCACACTAAATGAACTTAAGACGCAGCTGAGCACGTTAATGGCGAGCGTCGAGACCTTAGCAAAGTCCCAAGGCCAACTACAGATAGAACTGAGAGAAGGTTTTCAAACTCTTAAAGCTAGAAACCTAGAAAGCAGAGTATGGGTGACGGAGAAGGTACTCCGGCACTGACCCATATCGCATCTTCTTCTTCTAGTGGTGAAAAACCAGTCCACCGGTCAAAGCATTAACGACAGGAGGGCCGAACTCTTCTGGTGGCTACAGAACAAGCGTGGGAGGAATACAAAAACGCGGCATGGAGAGTCCATTTTCCTTCGTTCCATGGGGAGGACCCATTCGCCTGGATCGTACGTGCTGAATCCTATTTCTAGATTCATGAGATCCCTGATGAGATGAGATTGCCAATGGTATAGATATGTATGGAAGGAACCACATTGTACTGGTTTAAATCCATACGTGAGCTGGATCCATGCATGACGTGGGAATGCTTCAAGCGATCCTTGTTCGACAGATATGCGGAAAAAGATGAGGGAAATCCAATAGAGTAGCTGAAATCGATAGTTAACATAAGTCAGTGGATGAGTATATCGAAGAGTATGAGAGAGTGACTGCAGAAATCACTCATTTTCCAGAAGAGTGGTTCATGAGCTGCTTTATGGGAAGATTGCGTGATGAAATAAGGAACCGGGTAAGGACCCATGACCCGTCAACCCGCACCGAATTGATTTCTGCGGCACGTAAGTGTAGGAAAATCCCGGTGTGTACATCAAATGCACACGGTGCGGAAAACAAAATTTTTGTTCCGGGACCTTCCCGAAAGCTAGGATCCATGTGTCTATATAACGATGTCAAACCATAACGACCAAAGGAGACCGTCTCTAATGGTATCCACGCAGAGGTCGGAGAACCTAACCGGGGCAAA
>JANKYE010000011.1:44269-54642 GCA_032467995.1 Erythroxylum dillonii
ATTAAACAATTCATTTCTCATAAATTTTTCTTAATTTCATCAAATTTCCTTAAATTCCTAACTTTTCTCACCAATTTATTTCTCATTTAATTTCATTTTAATATTTCTAATTTTCATCAAAAGTTCGGGGTCCAACAAGCATTGTAACAAGTTGAGTGTTATTAATATCTATTCTCTAATTTGTGGGAGAATGTTACAGATTTTATAGATAAAATTGTGTAATTGATAAAATATTTAAAGGCTTAATTATAATGATCTCATTACTTAATCAATTATTGATTAGTTACTATATATATGTAGTTATTCCTCGTACAAATATATCAATTACAGAAATATATTTTCTTTTTAATTTACAATAATATAGAAAAATAATTTAAATAATGTATTAATCATAATAAAAATGATTCCAACTTACAACCACAATGATATGTTTGAAAAGTTATTACATCTTCATACTCGATATTTGATTTTTAGAACTTTGGGTCGCTATAAAATAAAATAGTTTTGAAAATAATATCATGCTGCCTCAGTTAACGATTTTTTTTTTTTTTTGACATGATTGGGTTGAATTGAATGTTTGCAAAACCAATGAAGTTTGCTATTTCTTGTACCAGAGTCCAGAGCAGAGTACGAATCTGTGGGTCTGTTTTTTTTCTCAAGATAGGACGATATCTTATCAACAATTTTCAACTTTCCCATTTTAGAACCGGTTGGTTCAATAGTCGCAGGGATTCAGAAAAAACTGTGGGCGGTGCACCACTTTGTTTATTCCATCGTCAGAGGTTAGCTTGAGGCGGAAGGTATTCTTACCGTCTAACGTAAACACATACTATTTTCTTCTACATTATTAATATAACTTTTAAAATGGATCAAGTTGTGTTTAGCATGACTAAGTTTACCATCCAAACTCAGATTAAAAGTAAATATGGTCTCACTCTCACCTCGAAGTTCATGTCCAACTCTATAAGCTGAAACCATTGGAAAAATACTAAATATTCAGTTTTTTAATTAACATTTTTTCTTTAAATTACAACTCAAGTCTTTTTATTAAAAAAAGAACCTCAAATTCTGAATTATTTTATTTAAGGTGCATTTAACTTATCACTACATCAAGTAATTATAATTTTACTTTCATTTTAACCTAAGCATGAAATTAGAATTTGAAATAAAAACTATTTTCACTAACTTAAAATAAGGTTATATGATTATGAACTAGGCTGAAATGCATTAATATTTATTCATCTTATAAAAAAATTCCTATTCATCAAGACTGCTAAAATATTGAATATCTACATATGGCACGTCTAAAAAGGTAGTTGTGAAAAATGAACTCATTGACGTGACAAAGTATTGGCATATTATCTTCCAAAGTTTTGAGGCATGTGAGTCCTTCCCAGTATCGACAGTAGATGTGCTTTCTTCTTCTTTCTAGAGATTTTGCAACTGATTGCACTTTCAGTACCCCATTCTCTGCTTCTGGTCCACCATCACACTCAAGACCCATCACCCATTCGCCTCCAAATTTCGCAATCTTCACCATTCTCGGGCATTTAAGACATGCCCATGCAGATGCTCGTGTATAGACCGGAAATTATTTATATGTGACGAATATCATATTTTTTTATTGGAAAAAAGTAATAGAATCTTATTCTTTATGGTAAAACCAGTCACCAATCACAAAATAATCATATCAAATCATTAAAAATACTTATATTTATAGTAGAAGCATACCTGAATTTATGAGAATAACGTAATTCTTAAGAAAGAAAACAAATATACGTATTGACTTGAAAGACGGATAATCGTAAGACTTATTCTCATAAGATATCAAAAAAGACAATTGTTTATATGACTTGGAGATCATAATCCTAATTTATTATATAATTGGTCTTATTTTTATTTTAGCCCATCATAAAATAGAAATTAAACTATTTGATCACTATACATTAAAGTTCATACTTTATTAGATGTCAAATAACCCAAAGCTTTTAATCTTAATAAATCACTTTAACGGGGCTTAACTTTATAATAGCTCATAATATACAATTAATTCATATATATATACCACACGTTAGATTAAATCAAGAATCTCACAATTGGGTCATATATATATATATATAATTCCTTTAATTGTATATCATGTCAATAACTTTATGAGCTCAAAATTTGCTATCACTATTAAATACATCTTTAATCAATCTCGTTCATCAATTATAATAACATAGGATTAAAGTTGTTTTCATTATACGCATATCAAAACTAAACTCATCAATGATCACTTATGCTAAATAATTGAACAACATAGATCAAGTATGAATATGTAGCATGGAAATTACATGTAATGTGATCTTAACATGCTTACTTCCAACTGGTCCAAGTTCTTTATTCCTTAATGAAATCAACCAAACAAACTTTAAAGTCCAAATAAATCATAAGAGTGTCTATAACTGAAAATCATTCGAAATAACTAACTCCTACTAAAATGACATATCTTTAATATATACAACACTCATATAATCGACATATTCATGAAAGATCTTGGGTGGTAATCCCTTACTGCGCGGATCCGCAACTATGGAGTTTGTCCCAATATGTTTAATAGACATTTGATCATCTTGAACTTTTTCTTTGACAACTACGAACTTGAGGTCTATATGCTTTGACTTCATTGACCTCCTATTGTTCTTGGAGCTAGTATGACACATCTATATGTTTTGACTTCATCGAGCTCCTATTATTGTTGGAGTATAGCACTGCTGACATATTGTCACAAAATAATTTTAGTAGTCTTTCAATACCACCTACAATGCGCAACCCAATGACAAAATTCTGCAACCATATTTCATGTTTGAATGCCTCATAACATGTTATAAACTCCGCTGAAGAAGCTATGAGTGTCTGTTTAGCATTCTTCCAGGAGATAGCTCTTCTTTGTATTTTAGCCCATCATAAGATAGAAATAAAGTTATTATGTCTCTACACATTAAAGTTCATACTTTATTATATGTTAAATAGCTCAAAGTCTTTAACTTGATTAGATCACTTTAATCGGGCTTAACTTTATGATAGTTCATAATATAAAATTTTAATTCATATATATATATATATACACACACGCGCGCGTTGGATTAAATCCAATAAAAAGAAGCAAATTAAATTTTTATTATATTTTTAAGTCTCTTAAGTCTTAACTTCAATTAGAGTTATTGATTGGTCGTCTGATCTTAGGTGTGGCACACATTATAATTGCCTGCATGCTGGAAAGAAAAGCTCAAGTTGGGATGCAATGGAATAAATATGTAAATATACAGTTTACCCATTGGGACTGTATTCTATTATTGAGGTTATACTTATTTTAATGTTATACACAATGTATTATTGAACAGTGGCTAAGGGATTGATAATCAGATCATAGTGTTGGGAAAGTAGTAGAAAAAACAATGTTTTGTCGGATTATGTGCGGTGCAAATACTTAAAAAGAAAGATCATGTGGCTGGGGTCATCAGATGCTATGATTCGCTCGTCTGTAGGACGGTGAGTATGGGACAAATGCACCAGATCAAAATTCATACATAACTAGAAAATTAAATATATTTAATTAAGAGTTATTTGGCAAGTTTGATTATATTAAAGAGACTCAATTAAAAGTTCATAATTAAATCAGATATAATTTAAATATTTTACATAAAAATTTTAATTCATATTTTAATATTCTATATAAAAAGTTTTAAAACCATCCTTAAACTTTAATTTAAGTATATATTGAGTTTCAATCTCTTTTTATCAAATTAACCAAAATTTTTATTTTTATACAAATCAAATTCAAAACTTGTAGTATGTATATAAAAGATAAGGTCGTTGTAGGTTTAATCTAGTATGATGAAATCTTTCAAGGTTAATTTAATTAAAAAAACTTTAGGTGACTAAAGTATAGAGAAAGTTATTTTTCATTTTATGAACTAGTAGTTATTATCCAATGAGAAGCCGTCGATATGAGGTGCCTTCAAAATTAATTTTAAGATCCAGTCCTAAAAAGGATGCGAGGAACTAATGGCTCCATTGTAAATACAGAAATAACATGACAAAAAAGACGATTTAAATTACCCAAAAATTTACCGAGAAATGATTAAAGCCTTATCCAAAACCTAAATTGATGGGCGAAGCACGGTCAGCAGTGTAGCTACATAGGACAGAAAAATGAGAAAGCAAATTGATGCTGCCAACACATTAACATGAAAATCGGTCAACCTATGCATCAGAGAGACAGAGACAGAGACAGAGTGCTCAAATTCGGTATCCATTTTACTGTATATCAGAAGCTCCTCTCTTTTTTGCATAGGATAATGTTGGACGACCCCACTTGCCCCTTTTAAATTTTCATCTTCTCTACCAGTTCTTTACTTTTTCTTTGCATGATTTCTCTTCTTCCTTCAAACATTGAACCGTCTTAACAAAATCATTGCTTTCTCTTCCTCTACCTTCCAATAGTGTTCTAAAAGAACCAACTTTTGTTGGTAGTCTGCAATTTTTGTTTGAAAAATTAGAGCGGGTCTCATTTAGTTTTCAGGGTCCTTGGAAAGCTTTTTACTTTCTGCAATAACATATTGTTTTGTGTTGGGATTCTGTTTGTTTCGTTCAAAGACTGGATTTTGATCCAGAACCAAGGGGAATTTTTGTTGTTTTATGGTATTATAAGCTTCCTAATAGTGAAAACAAGTTATCGGTAGCTATGGCATGCTCACTGAATAAGGGCCTGAACATTTTTGCTCTGAATGACAATGTTTTGAGCTCCAAGACCAAAGGGGTTTGTGGAAGTTGTCCTACTTGTAACCCTACGAGAATCCTGGACTCCAGACAAGAAGGTTTCGCACTTCTGCGCGTAGATGATTTTATGGGGAAGCCTCTAGTTTTATCAGATCAAAAGAGTTTGAGAATTTGGAGTTTTAAATCCCCCAAAAGTTTCCCTGTCCAAGTGAGTAAAAGTCCCTATCTCTATTCTGCAATTCTTCATTTTACAGATAATTTCTGGGTTCGACGCTGAAATCTCTTTTTCTTCAGGCACAGGCTTCGATCGGTAAGAGCAGAGCTATGAGATGGTGCCAAAGGACCCTTAAGCCCAATATGATACAGATCCATTCAGCTCATGAACTTGTAGATTCCTTGTTATATGCAGGTGATAACTTGGTCGTTGTCGACTTCTATTCTCCTGGTTGTGGAGGCTGTAAAACTCTCCATCCCAAGGTATAATCAGTTCTCTGCTTGTTAAAGAACTCATTTTGTATTAAGAGCAACAGAATAGATAACGAATGTTTTGAGTCGTGCTTTACATGCTCAAAGTTTCAAACTTTGCTCTGTGCGAGTAATCTAATCATTTAATCAAGTTTCCTAAAAGTCGATATTCTGGGTCAACCTTTGGTGGGTTAATCTCTGTCCGTCTATAAAATTTTGCAGATCTGTCAGTTGGCTGAATCTAATCCCGGTGCTATTTTTCTAAAAGTGAATTATGAGGAGCTCAAGACCATGTGCCATGTCCTTGACATTCATGTCCTTCCCTTCTTTAGATTTTACAGAGGAGCCGATGGTCGAGTATGCAGCTTTAGCTGCACGAACTCAACCGTAAGTTTCTGTATTATTTACTATATTTCTTCCCTTAATCTTCCATACATCTATTGGCTGCTCATTATATCTAAATCATTCCTTGTTTTTACAGATCAAAAAATTCAAAGATGCATTGACAAAGTATGGTTCAGACCCGTTGAGTCTAGGGCCAGCGAAGGGATTAGACGAATCTGAGATACTGAAACTAGCATCAGTAGGAGAGCTGTCAATTAGTTTGCCAATTCAACCTGCCAAGGAAAAGCTAGATGAGATGGTTATGCAAGGCATTGATTTGCCTCCTAGTCGGAATAAGATGGATGTCAAAGAAGAAACTGCCATCCGTTAAACTATATGGGGCTAAATGATGAGTGATCACTGCTCCAGTTCATGTGTGCGTCGTTACTTAATTGAATTGTATATATCCATTGCTGGGTTTTTCCATAAACGGGCTTCTAGTTTTTCCAGATCAAGCCTGCCTCTTAATTCGTATAGGAAGTGGATATTATACTCTTATCAAATGATTGTAGATTTCTCAAGATTTTTGATTGTATTCTAATATTTTCATGTATGCATCCTAAGCAATTACCTTTACCTGTGAGTAATAGTTTTGCTTCATTCTGATTTCTTGTCTGTTCGTTGATGCTTATTCACAACATTTTCGAGTTCAGAAAGCTAATATTTCCTTTTGCTTAAATGGGAGAATCTGCTCTGGATACGATGAGAACTGAAAAAACGTACTACCTTGATGTTTCGGAAAACTTGATTGGTTCCAAGTTAGTAATTTCCAAGACAGACCCTTGTTTCAAAAGCTAAGACCAATCCTGAAGATCGAGAAAACCTTGTAATTTTGCCAATGATTTTATCATTTCTATAACGTTGGACTTTCTTGTATGTTTTGGATTGACATGTTGAAATCTTATTGGCTAACGGGGAATAATTTCCTCAAGATGATGGAGTGTGCAAAGTGGATCATGAATCAATGTGGCGGTTGGAGCTTGAAAGCAATCTTTTTTTAACTTGCAACTTGAAATAAAAAACAGAAATCAAACTTTTAACTTGCAACTTGAAATAAAAAACAGAAATCAAACCCTGAATCCCAAAGGCCTACCACTTAATTACTAGCTTCAGTAATTAGACTATGTCATAAGAACAATCATTATGTCCAATGGAAAAGTCAAAGTTTACTCCACAGCCACCATCTTCCAAGCAAAGGTGCTAAAAACTGACTACTTGCAAACCACGAACAGTGATAGAGTGGCTACAGGTTCGTGATTTTAATTTGTGTTTGGTGGTATAGGACAACATTTCGCCAACCATCCGTCACGGATAGGACTTACATTGAAAAGTTTACACCTTTAAAATGTGGAATCAAATGGGTTTTTCCAAGTGTCGAGCTTGAAAAACAGAATATGGAGTGGAGGACAAGTGTTAAAGAGTCCAAGAGCGTTGGGATTTTGATGGAAAAGTTCAGATCTTCTTTGTTCTCACGTTCCTTGGCACTTAAATTTTGAAACGATGTCAAGGATCACAATTTACATGTTTTTTTTAACTAAATAGTAATTATCACGACATTAAAGGAGTTATTCAGCAAGATTATGCAAATTTTCCTTTATTTAAAATTCTAATTCACTATTACATTCGATTCAATTGACCATTGATAACTAAAGGATTACATACTAATATAGACAAGTATTGTCACTTGTATAATTGTTGTCTGCCATTTTCGGTGACTAAACAATAGGTGACCAACCATGAGAAGCCAACCGTCCCAGCCAATGACGTTCCATTGGCTGTGGAACTGATTTTCGTATGCAGAAACCTAGTGGGTCCTAAATCCTAATGCAAAACAAAATATAAAGTAGGAGTTTTTGATCCATCAAAGTTGGTGGCAGTGACTTGAATTGCTCTCTCACTTACTCAGCAATATACCCCACAAATGGATTTTGTAGAATTTGGAAGATGGCCGATGGCCGATGGCCGAGTGCACGTCCTTCTCAATCATTTTTGTCTGACCTCTTTTTCATTAATGAAATTTCATCGTAATATTGTCCATGCATAGCCCGTTAAATTTTCTTATCCAATCTTTACGGTTGTGAAAACATGTTTCTACCTTAGAAATTAAAGTTAATTTATTGGCAAAAGGGTCATTAAACCTTAATATTTGTACTAAAATTTAAAGTAAAAAATTAATTTGAACCCTCATATTTTTATTAAAATTCAAATGTTTTGAAACACTCGTAATAGACTACAATGCTTTAAAAACATGTAATTTAAATGTTAATTTTACAATCCCATCAAAGTTCTATTAAGATATTCTATTTTAGCTTTTAAAATATTCTGTGTGTATAATTTAATAGTCTTTTCAAAATTCTATTAAGATATTCTATTTTAGCTTTTAAAATAAATTTTTGTGTTTCTTTTTATAAATTGTGCATCCCAACTGATAAGAGAAGCCCACAAGGAAGCTCTTTCCGCCTATTGCTTAGACGACAACATTTGGGGGTAGGTTGAGGATTCATAAATCCCTAATTTTTCATGTCTTTTCTACTGCAATCCGGGCCTATATAATGACTTTATTTGGTAAATAACTTACCAGCTAGTTTTTAGACAATTGAGACTTATTTAATTATTTGATCATGTCAAATCACTAATAATTATGTTTGGTAATCTGCTGATTAAGTTGGCGGATTGAACCTAATCTACTATTTTAAAAAATACTCCTATAAGTAGTGTTTTGATCCAGCGGTTGAGAAATTAAAGGATGAAAATATCGATTGTGCCAAAAGTTATTACAAATTATAAGAGAGGATAGGAGAGAGAGAGACACACACATGAGTATAAAGCGTTAATTTAATTTACTTGAATTTAAAAAATACTCTAGTTTATTCAAAAATTAAACAAAGTTGGAATTTTTTCTTTAATGAAATTTTGTGCTTCATATCAGTATCATTATTTTTAAAAATGATTTCATTTTTAATTAAATAAAAAAAGTATCATTAGATTTGGTATTGTATAATACAAAAATAGCTAACAAATTATTTTATACTAACCAAAATTTTCTATAATGTTAAATTCAAATATTGGATTGAGCAGGAAAATTTTAAGTTGCATTCATCGTACTTATTAATACTTGAATTAAATGTTGTAATAAGAAGAAATAAATCATTAAATTTTGAAATATATTTTTATATTTAAATATTTTTAAGCATAAAAATGTTTCTACAAATAGTTATTACGTCTAAAAAATTTCTAATGTTAATTTTAATAGATAAAATTATTAATTTTTTTAGTTTTAGTTATAAGATAAGACTAATTTTATTAAGGGATTACGTTTTCATATAATTAAAAATAAGTTTTATGCTCATTAACTACTAAATTTTTTCAGTTTAGTTTCTAACATTAATTTACATAATTATTTTTCTTTTAAACATAGGAACATAGGTTTTAATTTATTTAATTTTGACTGATTGATTGAATTAAATTGAAATGTAGCATAAATTCTTATGAGAATATTCAAAGAAATACTAAGATATAATACTCATATCCTTATTATTTTTAAGTCATGCCCTTATAAGTCTTTTTCATATAAACAGTTAATACTAAATAGTTAATTTTATCAAACATCTTTAAATAAATAGTTGATTTTATCTGATAGTCAAATCAGTTATATTTATCTACTGTCAACTAACCGCCGATAGAATTAGCTAACAACTAATGCAATCCGTTGATTACTAAACAAGGCTAATAACATTTATCTTTGCTTCAATTGTTCATTTCCTCTCTTCACTTCACTTTACCTTAACGTCTCCTTTGTTCTTTTTATTGTCTTGCATCTGTTTCTTTTCATGATTCCTCTTTTATTCCTCTACTATATGGCTTATGTTCCTATATTATGTACTTTTATAGCTTCACAAATTGTCTTATGTTCTTTTTTTTCATCTCTATTAAGTTATTCATTGGGTATCATTTATGTTCCCCTATCATTTTGTCTACGTTTATGTGTTAAATGTTCTTTTATTTGACTTTGATTTTTATTGTCTAGATTAAGGAGATATTATGGCCATTCTTTATCTGTCTATTATACAGGGATATTTATAGGTAGCAATATTTATTCATATGGTCCCAATATGTTGTCAGTAGTGAGTTGTGTAGTTTTTTTCTTTTTTGTAGTTTGAATATAAAAAGGTTGAATCATCCATATGAATTATATCATTTTTTAGTAGTTTTTATTAAAACTCATGTAGTTCATCAATAATCTACTCCAAGAAATAGCAAATATGATAAGTTTAATGGTTTGATGAAGTTAAATGCATTCCATCTCTATCCTTATGGAGAAATTGAGATACAAAATGCCTCATGTATTCATTGTTGTTTGTCACTTGTGGGTTTTAATAGGGAATGTTGTGTTAGAGTAGTGTCCTAAAGGCAATCCCCTTTAGCATTTTTTGGACAAAGTTGTATACAAACTTTATTTTCAATAATAAAAAAAGACATTTCATTAATTTGATGCTCATTATTTATGAATTGATATTGATCTATAAGAAAATTAATGAAGTCCATGATATATGACATAGTATGAAGGAAATCATGATGTGATCATACTTTTGAGATTCCTATCATGTGCAATTATGTTAGTATCTAAATTATCTATAGTCATAGGATTAATGAGACTAGACATCATTAATTCGGATAGATTAGCACATGTCAAACTCCTTGATTTGATCAAGCAGTGGACCTCAGAAACTGTAAACATGAGATGTTTAGAGTTGAGATGT
>JANKYE010000011.1:75828-86621 GCA_032467995.1 Erythroxylum dillonii
GACCCTTTTTGAAGCAAAATATTGTTTCGAGTTCTTCATAAGAGTTTCAAACCATCCAAAAATGACACTAATCCGACATCTTCTGTGAAAGTTATGGCAATCACGCCAAAGTAGGTTTGAAATGATTGAGGACATAAACATGGTTGAATCTTTTGGCCATAACATCAACATCCAACACCCAAATGAAGTAATTCTTGAATCAATAGATTCCTAACACATTTTTATACCTCTACATAAAATTTTGTAGTATTCTGAATTGAGAAAGTTTGATCAAATGAAAGTGTGGGAATCTGTTGGAACAGTGTGAATAGGATTATTCTTATTAAGCATACTTCAGTGTTTTGATTATATTTGGATATGTAGGATTCCAATTAAGATGATTTTTGATTTGGAATAAACTAGAGAAATAGGGATACAAATCATATGGAGAAGCTGAATCTTGATTCAGTCTCTAAGGTGTTCAATTTCTAGATGGAAGTTGGGTATAGTAAACTGTTTTTGGATGAGAACAGTCTGAAAAAGTTTGAGGTATATCTTCCTATTTACTGAACCAAATTAAGTGATTTTGGTGTCAATGGAAACATAAGACATAGAAGAACACTTTTCTAGAAGAGAGTATAACCAAATTACATCAGTTTCACTTTCTAATTGAATGTGAATAATAGACCTGAAAGTGTGATTTGGAAAATTTCTGAAGTGAGACAATGAGAAAGGAATGGAGATTTTAATGGGTTTAGTGAGGCATAAACCTAATTATAAATTATACTTAGATGAATTTTGAAATGGGAATGTTTTTTGTAAAGAAATTATTGGTAAACTACCTGGGATTATCATGAACATGCATTATACATATTTCATTTCAGTCATGTGCATTATTAAACACTTATGATTGTACAAATTGTAACGTATGTGTATCTTACATACATGGGTTGGGCAGGCTAAATGTTCGCATTCAGGCATTCCCAGAAATTGGAAGCAAATACTAGTCTAGAGCGTACTGTGAGTAGGCCGAGATGGTCTTACTTTATTGTTTGATATTTGAAATTTGTATTATTGACCACTAAATCAGTATATGAATGTGATTGACTGTGTTTGGTTTCCGGACAGAAGGTCCGATGAATGTGTGGTATGAAGTGCTCATTGAATGTGAATTGGATGAACTAAGTGTACTTAATGTGATTGTTAAATGTGTTCTGAATGTGCATCTGCATATGAATAAAAGTGGAAATTCTCAACTCTAATGTTGAATGCCGGACTAAGGCTCGATGATATGGGAATGAATGAGTTTATATGCAAATGTGAGTGATGCATTCCATTTCATAAATGGATGAAATATAATAGCTGTTATAACCAAAGTAGCCACCGATCAGAGCTTAAAGCTTAACGTGTGAAAATGAGCCTCGAGCTCAAAAGTGATTCAGAGCCTCATGCTCAACATTTATTGAGTCTTGTATCCCCCAAGTGGATAAGGGACAGTTATCAATGAGCCCTATATGGGACAATTTAGGTACTCGATAACAACAAAATAACAAATAGAAAGTGAGTCTCATGTGCACTGCATATACATAATATGAGTGATTAAATTGTATTAAATGTGAAGTGTGAAATATGTAATGATGTGAATTATGTATTATGTGATTGGGTAAGCCATCGATGATGGTCACTCATTGAGTTGGCAAAATTCACCCAAAATTTGCAATTATTTTTCAGGCTTTGAAGAGTACCCTGTTAGACAAACGAGATTATACCTACTGCATGCAAGTGAAAGATAGAGGTTGATATCAGTTTGCGTCTGCATTCTGTATTTTATTATTTTGTGCAAATTTGTATTCTACGATTTTTGTAGCAATAAATGATTCCGAAATTTTTGTACCATGTGTATAAAAATAGAGTTATGCTGTAATGTAAAGTCTTTATCGCTAAAAATGTTTTATAGTTGTAATGGGCCCAAAAGGTTATTGAAATTCTGTTGATTGTGTTGTGATCACTGAAAATATTTATGAATTAAAGCAGGCCCAAATTGTCTATTGATTTTAGCGTATATGATTGTATTCAAAACTTTTTTCTGTACTGAGTTTTGACTATTTCAGTGCGCTAGCACGCTACTCTCGTAGGGTACGGATTCGGATATCACCCACGATGTCTGGTTCGGGTTATGCAGGAGTGGGGTGTTACATCAAGTTTCAGTCGTATCGGCAAAAGTCTGTTGTTTTTCGGGGTTCCCTCAAGCTCTCTGCTTGTTTTTATGCACCTTATGAAATTTTGGAAAAAATAGTCCCTGTGGCATATAGACTTCGTCTTCCCAAAGGAGCTCAAATTCACAACGTGTTTCATG
Organism: Erythroxylum dillonii; assembly: GCA_032467995.1. Classification (NCBI taxonomy): domain Eukaryota; kingdom Viridiplantae; phylum Streptophyta; class Magnoliopsida; order Malpighiales; family Erythroxylaceae; genus Erythroxylum; species Erythroxylum dillonii. The sequence continues at coordinate 78,164 of JANKYE010000011.1, forward strand.
TTAGTTTGCTTCGCAAACACTTGAGAACCTGACCTGATCCTTTACCTGAGTTACCTCCAGTAGTTGATGAGTCTAGTCCATTACCCACACCTGCTCGGATCTTAGATAAGCGGGTAGTTCAGAAAGGTCGTCATCATCCCTACACCGAAGTACTAGTTTATTGGCAAGGAACCGAAGCCTTTGATGCGACGTGGGAAAATTACAGACGATTTTTTTGTGTTCCTATCTAAAGTTTGTCCTTGAGGATAAGGACAGTTTAACCGGGATGGAATGATAAATACCCAGCTACACGACACGTGAGTCACTCAATCGTGGGTAAGCCCCACTTACCCCACTTTCCCTTTCCATTATTTTGCAGCTCAAGTTGTAATCGTGGGTGAGCCCACTATTTCCTATTTTATTGTGTGCGCCATTCCTTTCTGATTTCTTTATATATCATATTGTTATGGAGAAATAAAATGGTGGACAGAATTAGCTAAAATTTCTTCTTCTAATTATCCACTTCTTCCTAGCTTTCTAAAATTCTCGTATCAATCAACTGCTCCCTTTCAAATTACGTGAAAATACTATCATTATTTAAACTAATTAATGACCTAAACTAATTAACATTAAGCTCGAAAGTTAGCGGAGGACCACGTGGCCTATTGGAGCAGGTGTCCACATCTTTCCCACCTTGCCAACAATAAGCTACAAGCCCCACTTAGCCCTGCCCGTCCGGTTCGGTTCGATTTTGACTTAATTGGATTAGGGAAAAGTCACGGGTCAATACAGTTTAACCTGGGCCAACTTGTAACCGTCCCACTGGTGACCCTGGCCACGAACCAGGTCATAGGCCGGTCAGCTCTAACTATTTGGGTGGCCATTGGCAGTTAGTAGCTTTATCGGTCCATCGAATTCATATCGGTCCATAAATTTCATCGACTGTATCGTTGTCTACTCTTATCTATATTTATTGTAGTGTCTTGCAGTTGCGGATAAACCTTTTCCTTCAATCTCGTAGCAAAGTTTGTAAATTTTCTCTTTTCTCATTGAAAAAGTCAGCGATGGTTAAGAAAGGTGGAATTTTTGATTTGGAGACACACTTTGCCTTCTATGGAGCATACCACAGCCACCCAGTTAACATTTTGATTCACACGTTGTTTGTTTGGCCCATCGTCTTCACTTCCCTTATGCTCTTGTACTTTACACCTTCTGTTGTTGACATATCTCAATTTGGGATTGTTGATCACGGGCTGGTGTTGAACTTTGGCTTCTTTTTCACACTAATTTATGCCGTCTTTTACGTGTTGTTGGATAAGAAAGCTGGGGTTTTGGCTGCTTTGCTGTGCTTTGCTTGCTGGGTTGGTGCCAGTTTCCTTTCTGGGAGGCTTGGATTTTCTCAGACTTGGAAGGTCAGTTTTAGTTTCCAGTTGTGTTAGCGGCTGTTTGATTTCTAACAGGGCTAGTGAAAATGGAGGGATATTCCATGTTTCATTATATTTTCTTGCCGTTATTTGCATCGTGGTTTAGCTACAGAGTATTTTTCTCTTAAAGCTATATGTTCTGGTCACTTCCTTGCGTTAATTTCATCCAAATTTTCCTCAGTTTTATTCCTGCTTGGTGTCCTGTGTCCATGTACTTCATGATTGTATGGGAATTCAGCTCTTGTTCTAATTAATTACGTTTTTCATAGATTTGTTTGGACTTTTGTTGGCTGATTAATTCTGGACAGTTGCAGGAAAGAGGGTGGCCCCTCCATAGTTGTTGTTTAGGGGGGATTGTTGAAAGGAAGGAGAATAAGTTCCTTATCCATGACTCTAGATTTGTAAACCAGTCACCATGGTTTATTGCCTTCTTCTTGATTTGGTCCTAAAGCCTATCCTTATTCCATATATTTGAGATGACTTGAACGGCCTAATCTAGTTTTCATGTTGCACTCCTGCTTATGTGAGTCATTAATTAGACAAGCATTTCTTGTTGGGATGTTCATAAAAATATTTAGGTTTGGCTTACAAGTTGCAGCAATTGTTTGGCTTAATGTCTTATGTATTAAATACCCAGAGGCACTTTTGTTTCATAGGTGGAGATTTCTAGGAAGAATTGCAATCATCGTTTCTACTACTGTGCCATTGGGTGGGTGTAGTAATTGATAGAAGTTTGGGATTGCTATCTTTTTGGAACTTGGAATCTTGTATTTTAATCAGGATAATAAAACAATAAGTACCTCAGTTGGACCTTGTTTTCGATTGGTGGACTATGGCCATACTGTATAGGCATCTTCCCTGTTGTCTCTAAAAGTATTCTTGGTTGCCTAACGCCAAAATGGTCGTTGTAGAGGAGGGCTCAAATTCCACCCTTCCTCCAGGTTTTAAATCTTGGGGAGTTGCATGGGGAGAAAGGGATAAAGGTGTATTGCTCAAGTGACCCTGAGATTACAGCAATAGAACCAATACAAAAGTGTAATCTCTTCGACACACCTAGTTTTTTGATTTCATTGAGTTTGTGTTCACCGCTCTGTATCTTCATATTTTGTCAGAGTTTTGTATTCCCAAGAGCCATACAGGAAGGGGTTATTCTAGTGAGAGGAAGTTGGTGTTCATAGCATTTACTTCTAACAAATTTGAGGATCAATACCATATTCTACTTGATACTTTCTGATCGCTTTCCGATTGTGTATAGGAACTGAATGAATTTTTTTTTCCAGCATTTGCTATTAAAGAAGCATGCATGTTGTGAGGATTTGAATGGAAATACATATCTAAGATGAAGTATCTCCCAAATAGTGCTGTTGACATTTGTTCATCTATAAAGATATTTGGATACAGGCTTGTTGTCTCAAGTTTGACCATAGAACGGGAAATTTTAGCATGAGAGACCATATTTTATTTGTATTTGATTTGAACGGATTGGCTGTAATATCAATTAAATGCAGGTTGCGTTGGCAGCACAGTTATTTTGTTGGACTGGACAAGTTTTAGGCCACGGGGTATTTGAGGTAAGTGCTAATTAGTTCAATTTGTATACATAAAATGCAGTAGTGTTCTGTTTTTCCAATTTAGCAGTCCTATTATTTTCTGTAGAGACGGGCTCCAGCGCTGTTGGACAACTTTGCTCAAGCTTTTCTGACAGCTCCATTTTTTGTGTTGCTTGAGGTAATTTTATGTTCTTAATCAAACATGAGAACTCTTTCCTGTTCAACTCGTAAGTTGGATACTGATCTTGGTGATTTATTTACAGGTTCTTGAAAAAGCGTTTGGTTATGAGCCATATCCAGGATTCCATGAAAGTGTAAAAGCGAAGACACAAGCTGAAATCAAAGTCTGGCAAGCCAAGAAACAAAAGTAATCATCTTAGTTTGGTAAGTCACCACGGAAGCTAAGGTGCAAGAGTCTCTTTATTAGGCTAGAACCAACCAAACACCCTTGGTGTATCTGAACTCTTGTAATCTGATGGAAAATGATGTATTTTCATTACCCTACCACAATTTATCTTTTTCTTATAAAAAGTTCCTGGATATCTGAAGCTGGAGTGATTTTGTGCACATGTTGCCCATAGGAATGTGTCAAAACTATTAATTCTCTTCACATCGATTGATAATAGTAAAATTTTCAAGGAACTCATAAATCATTAAGGCTATATTTGGTTGAACGTTAAATTTTTAATATAATGGAATGAAATAGAATGGTTTATAATGAAATGAAATGTAAATAGATATAATATTAAAAAATTATTGTTTGGGAGGGATGAAAAGGTTTATAATGTAATATAGTGAAATATTGTTTGAATGAAGTGTTTATAATGTAATATAATGTAAAACTATTTATTATTTTACTTTCATCATAAGTTTTCCAAATTAGAGGTTTTTCTTTTTATTGTTTAGGATAAAATAAGATGTAATATAAAACTCTCATTTTCCATCTTATTATATTCCATTCCATTATAAACCTTCGTTCTAAACGATGAAATAATATTTTATTTTGTTTCATTCCATTAGTAAACCCCCAATTAAACACGCCCTAAGGGTGTCTATTGCTTCGGTATTTTGTTAAATTGTATTAGGGTACAATGCGAGGCGTAGGCTTCTGAACTCCCCTCTTATGCATTGAATTTTTCACGGTCTTATTTCATTCTACTGACCTCCACTTACCTAAGTGTTTGCAAGAAGAACTCACTTGTAGCTATGATTTGGCTCAAATTCTGCAAGATGCCTCCTTAACTACTCTCTAGGTGCTATATCTCCATTGAACCTACAAGCAACTAACAATGTCATCCAAACGATGGCATTGCACTCCTTTAGCATGCACCTAGCCAGTTGACATGGTTACGAGCACATAAAACACTTAGAAGAAGGTTGCCTGATCTGGTGCCATAAGCTTATGGTTTATCATCTCAGAAAAAGCATAGTGCAAGGTTAGCATGGGCATTAGTTGCTAGTCCTAAAATCCATGGTGTTAAGCATCAATAAGTGAATTACTAACTTCCAATATACTTCTAAATCTGGTCTTTCTAATCAAAGAATGAACCTTTCTAACATTGTTTAACATTTAAAAAAATCACGCCAAACTTTTGAGACTATACAATTAAAGTTAGATGAAACGGTAAAAGAGTAGGTGGAATTCTTTATAGATGGACATATTTCATACCATTAAAAAGGCTTAAGAAAGGGCACAGAAATATCGATTTAGAGGAGACTAAATTATCGATAAAATGATCAAAAAATATCTAATTTGTAGAACATTCAAACATATCCCTAAAATACAAATAACGTTGTGAACGCTAGAATATGAGTTGCACACAAAAGAAAAGTAACATAATTGACAATGCGTCGTAATACTAGTCAAAATAAAATAACTAGACTTTTATTATAACAATGGTGAGTCTAGGTCGATCCCACAGAGAGTGTGTATAAAGTTGTTAAAATGAAATTAATCGGTGTTTAGATTTAATAGGAGGGTTTGGATTTTGAAATAAGAAAATAAAATAAAAATAACCTAATAAAAATAAATTAAAGAAAACATGCAAAAAATGATAAAAGTGGGGCATTCGGTAGGGACCAAATTCTTTGGTTTAATCTTGACCTATATCCTGATTAAACATATTTCATTGATTTGTTGTTCTTTAACCTCTCCTAGCAACTATTAATCGTGGGTTAATAATTATTCCAAGTTTTCCTTCAGGTAGTGTTTAATCAAGATACGATCGTTAATTAAACCTGATTCTTTTGTTCAATCTCAACCTTCGTCTTGATTAAACATATTTCATTGATTTGTTGTTCTCTAACCTCTCCTAGTAACTATTAATCGTGGATTAATAATTAACCCAAGTTTTTCTTTAGATAATGTTTAATCAATATACAATCGTTAATTAAACCTAACCACCAAATAACCTAGGATACGATCTCTAGATTTAATTAGGCAGTAGCATTACGAATTAGAAAAACTAATTAATCAAGATAATAACCACATACGATGCGTCATTTAACCAAGGATATGTTATCCCTGATGATTACGAATCATTAGTCGCTACACATGAATTTTAACATAATATTTACGGATTATATCGAAATTCTAGCAATAAGTTTGCAAATAAACGATTCAATGAACACATTAAAATCATCTTTTCATAATACCCAGTTCAATCAACACAAGATAACATAATCAATTCCTAATGAGAGAAAAAAAAGTAAAAAAATAGTGAAATACATTTAACCTGGGTCGTCGACGTCGATGTCACCTCTAAATCGGCGTTGGAATGTCTAACCCTTCACGGTTATCTCCCAAAAAATGATTTAACCCCATTAATAACCCCTACCTAAGACCCCTAGCAGTGCCTCTTCACTGCGCCTCCTTTTCTCTATTTGCAAGCTCTCCGCTACTGTTCTTTGATTTGAAAAATTAATTCTTTTCTGCGCCTCCTTTTCTCTATTTGTAAGCTCTCCGCTACTATTCTTTGGTTTGACAAATTAATTTTTTCTCCAAGCATATTGTTCACGCCCATACTTTAAGAACCTACGCTCCTCGTTTTAGCATAAACGATAACATTTGCGTAAAATGCAAACGTTGAAATGCAGATGTCCTCATAGACGTCGTCTGTATATATCTCCTAGTTGCTCCTCCTGCATTGCATTTTGGCGTGCTTCCCATTTGTTGAGCTGTTGGTTATGCGTCTACGTTTTATTCCCTTAGCTATGTCGTTTTCTTCTGGTATAGACTGGTCTTTCATGTTGCTCTACCAATTAATCCAAATGCTTTTCATTAAATTTGAACTCATATTCTTGCATGGGATATGCATAGAAGTGACCAATTTTAAATCTTCTTTATATCTTTTTCCTTCTTGTCTTTAATTTTCTTCTTCTTGCTCCATAAAGACAAGTGAAAATAAATCTTCGAAAAATGGCCAAAATATTGAGCTTTTGCCTCACTTTAATTTCTTGACTTTTGAATTAGACCTAAAATCAGATATGAGTCAATGTGAGTATCTTAAGTAATTTCATGTCAATAATTGCTTAGTGTTATAGAATAATTTCATAATCAATTAAGCACCTATCAATTTCCCCCACACTTAGCTTTGACCGTCTTAGGGAAAAACATTAAAATTAAGCTTAAAGACCCAAAGCCATTAACTCATTTATCATATGTTCCAAGAATACGTAATCATAAACAAAGATGAATGACTTTCAAAAATCATAAAAAGAAGTTTATATTCCAAGCTTTTACTCATGATCAATCAACATTTATCATCTTCAAAAATTGAGCAATCTAATGGTAGACTCGAAAAATGTGTCTAAATAAAATATATCCATAGGTACTCTCAACACCATATATGCTCATGTCATTCCACAACTTTGCATTTCATTAATTTCTCCACCACTAATGCTCACATGCAAAATCATGGATCACAGAACTTTTCAAAGTTATAATGTGGGCAAAAGTAAGGTAAGATGTATTTGGGTCAAGTAGCACGAAAGACATCAAAAATAGTGAAACAAAACAATACTTAATGTGACATCAAGTGCACAAGTTAACACTAAAAAAAAACTGGGTATCGTCAGCTATGACGAATGTAACATTTATATTTCGCAACCTAATTCAGCTATCACACACAAACCACATAAAGCATATAGTAATCCGAAGGAATCACTCATACAAATGATGACAATACATTGAAACCACAAAAGAGTTAACCTTCCAAGTTAAAATCCACTTCATATTCAACATACTCTAATAACACATTCATTACAAACTTAGGAGGATGCATTAATCATAAACAGCTTTTCAACACATATGCAATACCTCCTTGATACATTTATTTACACTTTTTTTTCTTTTTTTTCCTTCTTGCTTTCTTTCTTTCTTTTCCTTATAAAAATTAAAGTAAACTACATCAACATGATAATTTCAATGATAAGGCATAAAATAACATTCCAACATTATAACCAACCCACACATATGTACATCCGGACACTTAGAATTTTGTACATCCACAAACTCAAAAATACAAATGTTTCACTAGCTTTATAGCTTGGGTAGGACATTGGTTAAGTATAAAGTATGTAATGTGGTTAATACAAAAAGAAAGGATAATAAGGCTCAAGGGGGCTTATCAAGAAAGAAAATAATATAATGGGTAGGCTATTTGGCTAATGTAGCTCAGAAAAGCAAAGAATGCCTTATCATATCCATATTAATGCATATGATAAAAATGTGGTATCGAATGAAAATTCAAGGCAAAATTAGGATATATATGCCATGAAGGTCACACATTATCAAAAGACAACGAGACTGATATGAATATGTCAGTCAAATAAGGCTCAAAATCTCACTGACTTTGTCTACCACTAGTCACCACTCTTTTAAAGATAATGCACATTGACCAACCACAAGAGCAAAAGTATATGCTAAAGTTGCTAAGAAATTCTCTAGTCAATTCACACTCTAATCATAACTATACATTCCTAGAATCAACAGAAAAGAGAAAATGTTTGTTTTGTTGTTTTATTCTTTCTCTTATTTTAATTGAAACTTAAAACAAGCAAGAAACAAACCAACAAAGAACACACATACATATAAAAGGAAATGCGAAAATGTAAGGAAAAGAAATTTACTTCGCTTGGGTTGCCTCTCAAGAAACACCTTTGTTTATAGTCACTGGCTTGACTCCATGTTTCCTCCTTATGTGACAAAATTTTGATCTTCAGGTGTCACATGCGGCTCTTCCACGCGAGGTTCTTTGGGATAGGGTCTCAATTGATGATCCCTCATGTAACACCCCACTCTCGAGTGACCCGAACCTGATATCATTGGTGATATCCGAGTTCGTGCCCCAAGAGGGTGGCGTACTACATCAGTCGGTCGGTAAAACTCGATATACTTTTTTTTAAACCGTTCATTCCATGATAAAATGAAGCAGTTTCAGTCATTTCACAATTACGCGGAACAAGCAGTAAACAGTAGTAAATCTTTTGCGGTAGATACAATCA
>JANKYE010000011.1:135739-146060 GCA_032467995.1 Erythroxylum dillonii
CCCACGGCTTACCTTCGGCAATGGCAGAGGAGAGACGACACACGGTAGTCGCGAGAGAAGATCTGCTGGAAGGGTTGTCGGAGATGCAGCAGGTGGTCACCGCACGGTCGACAACGGAGGAGGACGCCGGAGGAGAGGAGAAGACGATTCTGGAGTTGGAGGCCGGAGGAGAGGAGAAGATGCCCGCGCGTGGAGAAGAAAACGAGGGAGGCGGTTGGTTTTAATTTAATTTTACCGACCACGAATTTAAACATTACCGACCGAATTTTTCGGTCTGAAAACAATACCCTTCCGACCAACTCACCAACCGAAAAACATTTCGGTCTCTATTTACAGACCACTGAAATTCGGTCGATATAATCCCATTCCTATTACACGTTTTTCTTGTAGTGCAATGTTCAAATTTTCCGTTACAAATATACCGACGGAAAACAAACCGTCGGACTATTTTGTCCACCAAATACCGACAAAAATTTTCCATCGGTGTCTCACCGGCGGAAATGTTAACCCACGTCCGTCGGTATATATTACCGACGGCCGTATTCACGACGGTTGTGGCCAACAACAAATTCCGTCGGCATTCATAATTTCCGACGGAACTATCTACGTTCCGTCGGCAAGTGGGTTATCTATTGTAGTGATTTTAGTATAAATGTTGAGATTTAAAATATACTTATAGCCTTAAACAAAACTATATACCATATATAAACACACACAGTGTCACACTTGTGATGACATCTTCCAAGGTTGCCTTGCTAGTTTCAGGATAAGAGAACAGAAGTCAAAAAGAGAAGGAAAGCAACAAATTCTAGATGAATCTTAGATTGTATGAAAAGGTTTCGAGGATTGGAAGTTATAACCGCCAAGCAACCACCTTAGAACTACGACCTCCCGATGATATATATCCCTTACCCAGGTATGTTTTGGATGTAACTTGCAACTTTGGAATAATTATCAGTTTATTTGAAGTCGCCATATATAAGGACAGCAAATGAATTGCTATCGTTATCTTGCAGGATCCTTCGTGAACATGATTCATATTTGAGGCTAGGAAATTACAAGGAAGTTGCCAATCTACATTCAGTTTGGCCTTGGTCTAATGATGTCAGCAGTCACTGTTTAATTTTATTTCCTATTACACGTAATTACATTTTATTAATAGTTAATGACATTGCTTAGTATCCTCGTTGTACAGTTGTTATTACTTGAGGGGATCTAGAATAATACAAATAAATATATATGGTGACTTCTTTTTAATTAGTCTTATTATTTTCAATGAAAAATTTTACAGTGTCAATGGAAATATAAATAGAAATGATGTCTATTTATGTTTCAACTAATAAAAATCATAATCACCGAGTGATTAACAAAGTTTAAAAAATAAATTAAAATATTGATATTATATTTATCCTAATTTAAAAATATAGAAAAGTAATTATTTTTGATGTGGTTAAACTTAAACGTTGTAGCATTCGTTAACTCTGTTTAGAAATATGAAATAAAGGCATTTAGAATACAAGAAAAGAACCTTCACTAGATGCCGATGACATATAGGAAGGTCATGCAGTACGTAATTGGCTAAATTTGCTACGTGACTTTGCTTCACCCTAAGTCAAAACAAGCCTTGGAAAAATCAGCAAGATGTGGCTCAGCGTCAAGCATGGAATCATATAAATGACCTGCGAGCCACGGCTGATGATGATCATCAATTTTGAAACCCATATTGCTCATAGAAATAGTCAAATCCTGATTGGCCGACTAAAGTTTTGGTGAAGACTTTCAAGTACTAAATCTAATGACTCGCACGTAATTTGTTTTCTTAAAGTCTAATTAATTCAGGCTTACTTTTTACCCCATCCTCAAATTCCTAATTAAATCCTCTTCCCAGCCAATCAGCTCACGCCACCACGATGTCCTTTCTATACCCACATGTCGGAACAAAAGAAACAGGGCCCACCAGAAGGGCGGGTTGGGTTGGGTTGGGTTGGGTTGGGTTTAATTAACTTTCTCCTACTGCCACGTATGAAGCTGAATCAGCTTTTTTTAATTAAAGATGAATTATATTATTATATTTGAAGAACATAATATTTTAATAAATTTTATCAAAATTTTCACATTTTGTCTTTTGAATTTTAATATTGTGCATCTCCCACCCAATAATTGACACTCTAATTTTCCAATTATCTTTTATTGTTCTATTTTTAAGTTGCTGTGCTGATATGAACGTTGACTAAATTTGTGCAATTGGCCTATGCTATGTTTGGCGCCTGCCTTGCCCTAAATGGGAAGGGTAGTTTCGTCAATAACTGATCATGGTCGCAGTACATGCTCCAATTGGGACACAGCCGTAACTGAAAATGAGACGAGAGAGTAAATGCAAGTACCGTTTTGTCCCCAGTATTGGATCAAACCTTCCTGCTTGGCATTCGATTCTAAATTTTTAATTGAAATGAAAAAGAAAAGATTAGCTTGCAGACAAATTTGATCAGCACATAAAACGGATTTCTGTTTATTAAAAATTTGGCTATATGTGGAAAAGAGAGAGGGACTTGGTGGATTGAGGCTTGAATGACTTGGTACCATAAAGCTAAAAGGATTACTTTTTATCAATATTTTATTGTCAAAGTCTTATGTATTGAAAAAATTTTATGATGAAGTCAATGGTGGGATTTATTTCAAACAACAAAAATGGGTTGAAATTTTAAAAAATAACATATCTTAAATAGTAAAGTGAAACTAATGTAAGAATACCAGTCTCGAAGAGATGATTGTTAGGTGCAATTGATTTACTTTTTCTAGCTGGGACGTCATTATCTGTGCTAATTTAATTGTTCCAGTCTTGTTCTAATCCATCTCATCCACACATTTATATGGGTTCTACAAGAATATAATGATTCATTGATATAATCACATATTTTAAATAAATTGTTTGTTAAATGAACAATTTAAATGTAAGACACGAGTTGGACAAATTATGGTTCCTCGAATAAGATCCAACCTCTTAATGCTTATTATTTAGACCAACAAATCATTAGCTTCTGCAAGATTTGTCTAACGTTTATAAACATTCTCTCCACCTAGCCTGTTCAACTGCACGTTAATCACAAACCTCTTCATTTCAATTTGATACATCACCTTTTGTAAATTAGATTGCAATATTCTATGAATTGGTGACCCTTCAATGGTGCATTTGGTTAAAAGTAAGGAAGCAGACGAATTAATTATGGGCTTGATGATCTTATTTGGTTATAGCCTTTTGCAGGTAATGTCAAAAATCATTGCTCATATTTGTTCTCTTTTTGTAACCAATACATGCTTTTGTTAACTTACATGCAGAGATCAATTCTCGCCACATTTTAATATTGGAAAATGTTTCAATCAACATGATGAAAAAGGACCTAAAGGAAAGACGGAACAATACAGCACAATCTTCAGAAATAGACCCCTAGGATTTTGCCTAAATGTCCCAATTATTTTTCAAGATAAAAGATATAATAGAAGGATTTTACAATATTAAAAATAAAAATTGTTAAGTTGCTTTTAGAATTTTAGTTAACTTTTACTATATACCTAATAATATTTATATATACATCGATGCATATTCGGAAATAATTACTCTACTAATTAGATAAAAGAATGCATACTTTTAGCAGTTAATTATAAGAGAACTTACATTAAATAACTTAATATTAAAATAATTTGAGTAATAATTAACATACGATCTTCTAAAAATTTATAGTTATTCAAAATAATGAAAAAAAATATGTTTTTGAAATAACTACACCAAAGGATTACACGGATCATTTTGAATCACATCTAACGGCCCTGCTAAAGTTGGAGAGCTGAAACGTGTCTTTCTGTGATCTTGAATGCATTCACACAGCAGCTTCCAGTTGCATAGAAAAAAGAGAATTTGTTCTGAGAAAAGCCCCTTTTCTGGAATGGGGCATCAAAACAGATTATATATTCTTAGCTACCTCACTTTCTTTTCAACTTCCTATTTTGCAATTTGGGTGTTTATGAATGATGTGCAGAACAGAGAGAGACAACCAATTTAGTTGCACATCAAATTCTCATTGCTTCACTTCTCTAAACTAAAGTCCTCACATCCAAGATTATTCTGAAAAATTAAGGTTGGTTTGATTATAAAAGACTTTCAAATACCAGAAATGGGTATTTAAGTTTCTCATTAAAAATTTTCATGCCTGGGACTGAGGTGGGTTGTCTTTGGTCAAATTGTAGCAAAGAGAGGATTTTTATTTTTATCGCAACATTAATGTTAGAGCTAACGACAATCCCATAACAGTAGTTGCCTTACATTCCACGTTTCTTCATGTCCAAAATCCCCAGTATATTAGGGGCTTCTCTTCTTTCTCACTGATTTTCTCTTAAACATCTCTCCATCTTTCAGGTTTATACAAACCTTTTTCTGTTTATGGCTTCCCTATCGTTTTTCTCTTTCAATCTCTCACTTTCTTCCTAACTTTCGTTGGCTTTATATCTACCTTTTCTTCGCTTTCCAGTCCTATTCTCTCTGCCACTTGTTTTCTCCACAAGGTTCCTTGAACATAGAAGGAAATAGAGCTGTTTGGTCAGCGTCCATTTGTTATAGTGGTTGTAAGGTTCTTGGTTGTAGGAACTGGGCCTGACTTTTGGTATGCTTCTGCAGCTTGTTTATTAGGAAGCAGTGTGTAAAACCAAGGTTTTCACGTTGAATAAGGAGGAAACAGGGTTTTAGTTTTCCTATAAGAACATGGAAAACCTGTCTGCACTCATGAAGGAGGATGATCAAATGGATTTGCCTCCTGGATTCAGGTTTCATCCCACCGATGAGGAGCTTATTTCTCACTACTTGTACAAGAAAGTTCTTGACATTAACTTCTCTGCTAGAGCTATTGGAGATGTAGACTTGAACAAGTCTGAACCTTGGGAACTCCCATGTAAGTTCTTTAAATATAGAGTCTCTTTTGTTTATTGAGAGATGGGCATGTTCTAATTGTTGTTTGGATGCAGGCAAAGCGAAAATGGGAGAGAAAGAGTGGTACTTTTTCTGTGTCAGGGACAGAAAGTATCCAACTGGTCTCAGAACAAACAGAGCAACTGAAGCAGGTTACTGGAAGGCCACGGGAAAAGATAAGGAGATCTACAGAGGAAAATTTTTAGTTGGAATGAAGAAAACCCTCGTGTTCTACAAGGGTAGAGCTCCTAAAGGAGAGAAATCCAACTGGGTCATGCATGAATACAGATTGGAGGGTAAACTCTCTGTTCACAATCTGCCCAAGACTGCAAAGGTAGCAGCAACCTTCTGCTCTTCCCTGTTTTGTACTCTCTTTTCCTATGCTTATGCTAATGAAAGTTTTGTTCTTGTTTTGTAGAATGAGTGGGTAATTTGCAGGGTGTTCGAAAAGAATTCTGGAGGAAAGAAAATTCATATATCAGGGCTGGCGAGAATAGGCTCTTTTGGTAATGAAATGAGTCCTTCTGGCTTACCCCCATTGATGGATTCTTCTCCTTACAGTGTAAACAAGACAAAGCCCGTGGCCGAGTCGGTCTACGTGCCCTGCTTCTCCAATCCCGATGACGTGGATAGAAACCAACAATCCGCAATGGACAACTTCAATCATCTCCTGTCAATTTCTTCCTACCCATCAAATGTTTTCAATCGAATTCCTCTTCCTAATTCTTTCTATTCCACTCAGCCTGGAACTGCTTCAGCAAACTTGCAGTACCCAGGCTCTGTTCTTGCCCAAGATCACCCGATCTTAACAGCCTTAATTGAAAACCAAGAGTCAATCATGAAGCAGAGTTTAAAAGCAGACAGGGAGATGATTAGTGTCTCACAAGAAACAGGCCTGAGCACCGACATGAACACAGAAATTTCTTCCATTATGTCAAATTTCGAAATGGCAAAGAGGCCATTTGATGATCATGAAGCTCCTTCAGGTTCAGCGGGGCCAATGGATTTGGACAGTATTTGGAATTACTGAAACTGAGACACCTGCACTTAGTAAGGTAGAAGTTGAAGGAAAGAGGAACTTAATTTACAATTTATTGTTTCCAAAATATAGAGTTATGGTCTGTGTATAGATTTCTTGAATCTAGTGGTGGTAGAAGTTGAAAGAAGTTACATGTCGTAATTCCTAGGTTGTAAGTAGTGTGAAGCATGTATTATGTACTGTAAGAAATTAATTTCTGCAATAAAACTTGAACTGTCTGAGATTCAGTTGGTAGCCTAGTGATGGTATCTGTACCCTGAAAAGATACTGCACTAAAAGCCTGTGGATTAATTTCCGCTTGCATTATCTGAGATTTTGAGTTCCATTTAGAAAGGGTTTTATGTTTTAGAGTGGATTTTGGAACATCAGATTGTGGGGACTCTTCTGAATATGATATCAGTTTCTTCTTGTGGGGGCTCCTTTCAGCATCTTAATTCACATTTCTCCTTATCCTCTGTTTCGAAACAAAACTAATAATTTAGAAGTATTCCTGAAGTCCAACGTGTACCCGTCAAGTAATGCATTCGTAATTATCCATTCACCAAATTGTCGATTGTCAAATGTTTTCTTCTTAAAAAAATAATAGTTTTAAGATGGAGTCTCTCACATGTTTAAAATATAAGCATTTGTTTTCCATTTTCTGTAATTTATTCCAGACTTCAATTGTACGTTGTTGGGTTAAATAATCCGTTTGCTTTCCTTTCTTGGAGACGAGATTTATTGGAGGCGAGATTTTCTGTCTAATTTTATGATATTTAATTTTGTCCTATGAATCTCAGTTATTTATTTATGAGAGTTTCGCGTAGGCACCGCATAAATAAACGCGGGATTTATATAAATAAATTGTTGAGATTCATGGAACAGAATAAAACACCATAAAATTGAACAGGAGATCTGGAGTCCTTTTTTGGACTAAATAGCAATTTAATTCACCTCCAATGTCTTGTCTTTTAGCGCATATTCGAATCAATTCAACTTTGTCCTTGTATGCCTAAAATTTTGGATTTAAACATTGATATTTACTAATTTGAATCTGAACAATAGTAACCTCATGAACTGCGTATTTTGATGTCTTAATTTTTTAGAAAACTCACTTGTCAATCGTACCCCAAATGGTCCAACTACCCATTAAATGTGAAGTAACTTTCTCCAGATTTAGTAGGGTCCAAGTTCCCCCGTAATTGTTATTTTTGTACCTACACTAAATAAATAAATTGTAGTACACTACGAATTATTTTGTTTCAAATAAATTATCCAGTAAATTATTAAATTAAAAATGACTAATGAATTTAAAACAATAACAAGAAGAAATTATCTTTTATTGAAATTAAATTATCAAAATGTTTACTTCATCACCAAAATAAAACGTTCAATAACTTATATTTTAATTAATGATTAAAAAATTAATTTAGTTTTTATCAGTTTAACAATAAAATTTTGAATCGATTTAGTTTTTTAATTTCTTAATTGGATTTATTTT
The DNA here is from genome assembly GCA_032467995.1 of Erythroxylum dillonii. Taxonomy (NCBI): domain Eukaryota; kingdom Viridiplantae; phylum Streptophyta; class Magnoliopsida; order Malpighiales; family Erythroxylaceae; genus Erythroxylum; species Erythroxylum dillonii. Next base: position 143,216 of record JANKYE010000011.1, read on the forward strand.
AATAGTTCTTATTATTAAAAGCTTAATTGGTCATTTTTTATAATTTTTGAATTAAATTTCAATAATTTAAATGAGTAAAGACTGTTTCCTAAATATTAAATCTCATTGATAATAATTTTAAAAAAAATAAGGACATGAAGAAGAGTAGACTACTAGATTTCAACAAACTCCTCAAGGAACTTCTCTTACACATGAAAATTTGCACCAACCCGCATCACATAAATTTGTTTCGTTTCACGTTGTCCATTCATTCAGCCTGATGCACAAATATTGTTTAATTTCCTTTTCTATAAAAGCTGCAAACGCTTGAAGCATGATCCATGCAATCCAAACACCAGCCTGGTTTTCTTTCTTTAAATATGTTCTTCTTTTGTAGCATGTGGTGTTTTAGTTTTTGGCACATGAGAAAATCTCCTCTTTTCGACAAGTCTTAGATCCCTACACGACATGTTCCATAACAATATTTCATTTATATCTACTTCCCTCTGAAGCTGGCATGCCAATCTCTTCCTTTCTGTATTCTAATTCGCATCTCCTGATGGAGGCAACCTTTTAAGGGTACCACACTATCACCTTTAAAATGATATACTCATTTCTAAATAATTCGATCCCAATGTTTAGAAATTAAACTTGGTATTAATTAATGTTTAGTTTAGATCAAAATTAAAAACAATGGACCAATTAAAAGCCGACAAAGTCGTGTAAGAAACAGTACGTGTGTGGTGCCCCACAAAATGATGAGATCGGGCTCTGGAGAGAGTTAGGCCACTCTAACGGTCGACACGTAACATATTAGGACCCGCCTCGCTATTCCCGCGCTAAAGAGACACGCGGTTCAGGTCTTTGCTTCCGTCACCTCTCGGCCCAGGTGACCAACGGAATTTGACTTTTGATCCTGTTGCCACGTGTTTTTTAACGTGTGGGCCCCTTTTGTTGAAGAGATAAAAGAAAAGGTAAAACGGTAAACTTAACAGCAGGCGTGAAATCAGCACAAAGGTTTTTATTTTCCCCCCTTAATCTTGCTCTTCTATTTTAGTAACTCGTTAGGATAATGTTTAAGGTTTCTTTGTTACATGTGATGTGACTAAGAGTTGCGCGCATCTTCATTTGCTAGTTATATAAAACCCTAGGGTTTAGCTCCCAATCCACTCCTGAAGCACTCGTTTTCAAAGAAGATGTACCTAGCTTGCTCGTTTATGGTCTTAGATCCTTCGGAATCATGACTTGTACAATCTAATGGATTGCCAAATCTTGTGGGGCTCTTCCATGAACTTGTCTCCTTAAATTATATTAATCAGGTATTTTATTTGATTTTATATAATTTACTAGTTTATGTACACATACGATCGAGCTGTAAAATGATTGATCTTGTTTGATTAATATCAATTTTAAGTTGTTGTAGTAAGGGGATTTGTCTCCTTAATTAGAGTAGTAATAATAATAAATTTATGTTAAAATATTTCACTAGTTGATGAACGCATAAATGATTCATATATTAGATAGATATCAACTTTAACTCCTTATACACAAGGGGTGGAGCCATAGGAGCCTTATTTTAATTACAACTTAGTATGAATTTATTTTAAAATAATTTCAATAAAATTTTCCCTATTAAATTTAATTTTAAAAATTTTATTTTCATTAATATACTTGTCTTGTTGTAATACCGTTCAATAATAAGATAACATTTCAATAAACGTTGACATATTTTAGCCAATCAATTCTTTTTAAATAATAATAAAAAAAAGGTTATAGAATGACATTGAACTCATAAAATCACATTTATATATTATATCATATCAATTAATGTTTTTGTCAGCCGTAGTAAAAGAAATGTAAACTCGTCAACTTGAATTGAGGTGATGAATTAATCACTATTTGAACTTTACTATTATGTGCATCATATATGACGTATTTATGGCACTTTGATTTTTTCTCTTCCTTGAACAATAAACCTAACCACATAAAAATTTCTCTTTTCATCTCCACATAAAAGCACTTGTTAAATCACTGACTCACTAATCCATACAAGACCAATTGCTGCATTGATCTACCTGTCGATATCATGGATTCCGATGGTGCATCATTCAAGCTGCAACTATCCAGGTTTACTTTTGAATGGAGAGACACTTAATATGATTATGGTCGAGATCAAACCGGATGAACCAAATGGAACACTTATTAAAACAACTTTTGTTATTACTATTTACTCCATTTAGAGGGGGGAAAAAAAGAGATTATATAAGGAAGTCGAAGAAGGAAAATGTCAGATCGCTGAATACATCGTCAATTGAGTTTGAGCCGCATTCACAATAGTTTTTTTTCTTCCTTTTTTATCGGATTTTCCCTTATTTGGCTTGAATAGCGTAGTTGAACTGGCAAATGCAAAACGTATTTGAATAAAATCTCACATCTTAGTCTTCTCGTTCTTGGTAATTCTTTTTACTTTTCCGCTTTAGTTAGTTTTTAGCTAAATAGTTGGTCAACCATCCCTCCACTGGAAAGAGTTCATGTTCTTAAGTACAAAGATGAACGTTAATACGTATACAAATGAATAACTAACTTACGCTTGAAAATAATACATTGGAAAGTAAGACATAGAGGAGGTCATTTCACTCCATCCGTGAATTCAATACGATCAAGCGGATTAAATGACCAACAATTGAAAAGCGAAAGGAATCAATTTCTTCAAGACATGATGTTGATTAGCTGAAGAGAAATTAATGTGATTGTCTCAATCATTTCATTTCATTTCTTTCTTTCTTTCTTTCTCTTAAAAAATAATTTCTAATAATATCTCGTCAATGTTTGTGCATGCTTTGACAATGAGGTTAGCAGGTAGAAA
>JANKYE010000011.1:204588-217382 GCA_032467995.1 Erythroxylum dillonii
TTGTTAATTTTTTAACTAATACAAACCATTCGTAATAAAAGTATAAATGAATTACATATTTCTAATCATATTAAGGATCAGGGACATATTCGTTGTTTGCACTATTTTTTCGTTTTGTCCCTTGCAATCAAATACATTCTGCCCTCGAGACGGAGATAGTTTTCTCTGTTCTGTCCATTATAACCAAACACCTCACTGTCTCTAGTTTTTGTTCCATTTCTTCTCTAAATTTCTGTTCCGTTCCGTCTCCAGCTACTGGAGATAGCAACCATACGCAGTGTTGGAGTCACAAAAGCGAGCAAACTCATTCTTCTATTGCAGAATAGATTTTGGGAAACTTCCAACGGGAATTTCAGTTTTACTTCTTCAGAATTTTTGTTTATCATTGTATTAAGTTTCTAATGACACCAAAAATATTCAATTTGGTTTAGAAATCTGAAAGTTATAGCCCAAATATTTTTGGACTATTATTAAATCGAGACTGCATACTATACTTAACGTCCATCCAGAAATTGAAAGTCCGCAAGACTGAATTAAAATTCACTTCCTGCAGATAATTTATAGCTCCATATATCTAGTTTATTTAGAAACAATAATCATCTCATTTGAAGCTCTAGAGATCAAGATATCTTAAAATACTGAAGCAAGTTTAGTAAAATGTCTAGTTCATGCTCTTCCAATTGATACCCTCACTTTGATTCGATTAATCTTTTTTCTAATCAATACCAAAAGCTATAAATTTTTATGGAAACATAAAGGAATGTGTTAGGAATCCATTGCTTTAAAAATCATATCATTTTCAGGTCAGACGACAAAGTTACGGTCGAAAGAGTGAAATATGTTCAGGTTTGGGGGGCTAGCGGGTCACGATCGCGCTTCGGCAGAGTCGCGATTGCCTTCCTCCTTTGTTCATCTTCCTCAGATCTGTCTTGGTAAAATGAGCATAAATTTCACTTAAAATATTAGATTAAGGTTATTCTTAGACCATTTTAAAGAAGACTTCTAGACCTACAACTTCCATGAAGACCTCAAAAACAAATTTTGCCTGTATAAGGGTTAAAATTTCCAATCAATATAGCTGTGCCAAAAGTCTACCCCATGCAGCATCACAAACTTCAAATGATCATAACTTCTAGCTCTGATATCGAAAATTTTTATACTTTATATCGTTAGAAAACTAGAAAGATAAGCTACAATCTTATGAAGACAACTTTGGCTAATTCTACCTAGATCGATACAGTTTTTCCTTGGAGTTCCAAACACAATCTCTACACCTATGAAAGCCTGCAAAATGCAATATCTCTTTATATCAACCTACTACTAGATACCTTTCGGTAACTCTTGAACCTCACCTCAAGTAATTCATCTTATACAACCTTTCCAATTTCTAACATGCTATTCTAAAACAAACACCCATTTGCAATTTCAACAAAGAAGAATATGCACATACACATTCCTCTTCCACAACTATCATACTCAACCTACCAAATAGCATAATCATACACAAAAAGGAAATCCTTAAATTCTCATTCTCTTTAGTAAGCAAAGTACATATTTGAACAAGCTTTATTTACATATCAACATATACATCACTAACTTAACACAAGATGAAAAAACATTAGATACTCAATGTTTTACATGCTTATAAAGCTATCCAAAAGTCTAGTCACTAACTTAATTACAAAAGTCTCTAATATCTTGGAGTTTTCGATGCCTTGTAAGGTTTAACACTCATCTTATTTTGCACCTAAGGAGTAGAAAAATATGGGATGAGCTACAAAGCTCAGTGGCTAACAGATTTATAGCCATTGGCAATTACCACAAATTCAAGCATATGTATTTAGATATATTTAGCAATTCAATCATTCACCAATTTAGCTCAAAACTCATAATTAAGCAATTAATACATAACACATAACATAGACCATATCCATTAAGCAAATCATTCAAATGCATCATACTTAACAATTTAAAGATGCAATGCACAACCAAATGGTTCGAGGGGTTCCAAGGGTACGAAATGGAGAAACCAAAGTTTTCACCATGAACAAAATGAGTCCATTTTCGGAACTCATACGCCACAAGCGGGTAGCCTGGAGAAGAGTCTTGTCCACTTGCCCCGTGACGAATGAAATTGTTCCTTTCTCGCGCAAAAAAAAAGCACATATTCATTTTATCATATGCTCATACTTTCATGCTTTTCCTTCTTTTCATGTAATTCAAAGTGTTATAATCTCATTCAAGGTATAACATAATCATAATGCATCAAACATTTCTAGTCAAGTCACAACAATTCAATTTCAATCAATCAACATTCACACACATAAGCAAGAATTTGCATAATCACACAATAGTTATAAATAAATTACCCACCTAATTAGCTTACAAAATCCAAGTAAAGCTTGTCTTTCCTCTTGCTCTTGGATTAGGTTCCCTTGATTTCCTAAATAAAATCAAATTTCCCATTTAATCAAATTTCCAATAAAATTCATAAAGCTTTAAAATCACAAAAATTGAAGTAATTGCTAAATTGAGCTTAACACTAACTTACCCATGGTCTATCTAAGTTAAAAAGTCCAACACCTAGTTTAGAAATCCTAAAAATCAAATGGGTCTCTCAGTCATCTTCTTCCTTCGTTCATTCCCAACACAAAACCCATCTTTTCTACTTCCTTTTTCAAACCAACAATAAGAAAATAGCATGGAGCTTACCTTAACAAGATGATTTCTCTTTTTTTTTCTTCCTCTTTCTCCCTTTTCTCTCTTCTTCCACAATTTTTCTCTTCTCTTCTCTCTTTTCACGTTTTCTCGTCCGTCTCTTTGGCTCTCATGATACTCTCCTCTCTTATTCTCAAAACAAGACAATTTTATATCTTGTTTTTCCAAGTATACCCCTCATTAGTCTTGTTCTCCCAAGTTTGCCCCTTCTTCATTTATTTTGTTTCATCCACTCACTCCTTTAACCCATTAAAATACCATATTAATTCTAACACTTCATTCTAATTTGAAATTTGTAATTTCTATTCATACTTGCTAATTTAATGACTCAACTCTAAAAATAATAAAACAAATAAATCAATAATAAAATCAAAAAATCAGGGTCCAACACATTCTCGATCTGATATCTTTTCAGATTTTGAAAGAACATAATCCTTTACATCTTTATCCACATCAATAGGATTAAAGAGATCCTTGAAATGCAAAAGATCTTCTATCATAAGCCTCCAAATATAGTAGTTTAATGACATCAACTTGACAATAAAGTTATTGTCACCTTCCATTAAGATGACTTTGATACCACTTGTTAGAAGATAAGAGAAGAACACATCCAAAACACATCTATCTTTGAAGGTCAACTTAATCACAACAACAAAATACTAAAATCAAGTTTAATTAGATAATGTCAGTGAGAAAAATAGAAACTTAATAAAGAAATGAACATAGAGATTTATGTTGAAAACCCTCCAAAGTAGAAGGAAAAATATGGGTCAAATCGACAAGCAAATCCACTAATCACAAATAAAAATTTACGAAATTTGATCTCTCACCTTAAAACAATAATTTGTCTTATAAAGATTCAAGGTTGAAATCAAAGTTGATATGTAAATCATCAATCTCACAACCCAGTCCTAAAAGTAAATCAAATAAAAATGAGAATAAAAAACTATATGTTTTTTTCTCTATTTTGTTTTTTCTTTTTAGTGTTTTTGCACTTCTCAATAAACAAACCTATGTTTTCTCTTCTTTTATATTCTAAATTAGGTTTTATGTAATATACACAGCCATGTAAGTAATCGTGTCTCTTTTAATGTCTCTTTTATGCCATTTTCTTACATGTTTCTGGTGAGAGATAGAAGATGATTACGGACTCTTACGGGGACTATATATGTCCTTTTTCTTTGATGACTTGGGTGATGTTAGGGAGCACCAACAAAGACCTTGGGCTTTTTTGTTAAAGCCCAACAATAAGGTTATATAATTATATGTCTCATCTCTAATGCTGGACTTCGTTAACTGCATTATAAGCTGGGCTCCTGATGTAATAATTATAATTATATACAATCATCATGAGGCGTGTCAACTGTCGCGTGGTATCAAAAATCAAAAAATAGAAATTTCTGCTAAAATCACTAGTGCCCCATAAAATTACACGTCAGCATCGTAGAGCGCCAACCATTTTAGATAAGCAAAGAACACAACCTCGAAGTTCCAACACAATTTGACACGTGGCATCCTGTTAATTTTTGCTTCTGAATATCTTCAAAAGATGTATAAATAACTTCTCGTGTTCACTCCGTCACCACCTAACCTTTAAATACCACTGTATACGGAGAGAAGAGTTGGGAGAAAAATGTCAACAGCTTCTCTGTGTTCGTCAACCCAGATTAATGGTCTTGGAGGCGGTGTCGAGCTTCAGAAGACCCTTCTTTTACGACCGAATTCGCTCACTCTTTCAAGGTTTTGTTTTCCTTACTCTTCTCCTCTTTATTCAATTTTCTTGGGTCTGTTAGAATAATTTGCTTGATTATGCTTTTAGTTTGGGGTGTGATTGACGAGGTTGTGGCCCCTTATATTGGAAATTTCTGCATGTGAAGGCATTGGTTGGTGTAGGAAAATTGCATGGGTCTGTGTGGTTACAAATAGCTAGATAGAGTTTTTTATGTTTTTATTTTTGCATGCTTGATGTTATGTTTAGATGAACTTGAAGTTCCTTTTCCAGTGTCCTATGTCGTATAGGCAAGGTCAAATTGCTTGACGACTATGAATCTAGTTGAGATTCAGATAGGCCTTTCATCAAACTGATTGTATCTTGGTCTATGTTCATTTTATGATTGGTTAATTTCTGATCCATTTTCTTCGAAACAACGACAATACACAGTTCCCGTTTGTATACATCTTAGAGTTATCACGAGTGTGGGAAACAGATGCTTAATGGCATGTTAGGGAATTGAATTTTGTTTTCCTTTTCTGTTATGACCCCTATCAAATATGTGTTTAATGTTCATGGAACCTACAGCTGTATCAATATTTTCTTTTTTGTTGTGAGGTTTATTTTGCTGGTAATGTCCTTTCCTTTTCAGCTTAAGAGCTTTAGAGATCATGTGATTTGTTTCTGAAACAAGTTTGTACACTTTGATGCATAAATGCAGGAGAAAAGTTCATTCCATTGTGAAGGCAACTGCTCGGGTTGACAAGTTCTCCAAAAGTGATATCATTGTGTCCCCTTCTATACTTTCTGCTAATTTTGCGAAGTTAGGAGAGCAGGTTTCACTTTGTACTTTGTGCTTTGTGCTTTGCTACCAGAATAACGTGCTAGTTTGATCTTTTGAGGAGTAATAAGAAGTGCCTTGTTGGTGGTAGTATGTGTTACATATTGGAAACAAAATCGATGATATCAATCTGAAAATTAACACTGCACAATGAAAATTGAAAACTGTGCATTCATTTGTGCAGTGTTAATTTTCTTTTAACTGAGTCAATCTTAACGGCTTTGGCTTTAGGATGTTGCCCTTCTTTTAGGATCTAAGTTTGTTTTCCTTTTATATAGGTAAAAGCAGTGGAGAAGGCCGGTTGTGATTGGATTCATGTTGATGTAATGGATGGTCGCTTTGTTCCAAATATTACAATTGGACCTCTTGTGGTTGATGCCTTGCGCCCCGTGACAGATCTACCTTTGGATGTACACTTGGTACACTTCTTTGTGTCATGCTATTTGCTATCTTTATTATCTAGTAGAAGCCAGCTTTCTAATATGTTGAAGCTCTTTAGATGATTGTGGAGCCTGAACAACGAGTACCAGATTTTATCAAGGCTGGGGCTGACATAGTTAGTGTTCACTGTGAGCAATCTTCTACAATCCATTTGCACCGTACCGTAGATCAGGTAATATTACAGTATAAATCTCACTAGAATATTAAATTGTCAAAAATAACTACAACTCATTTATAATTTCAAATTGAATACAATTTAAAACTGACTGGCAACTTGCTAATTTTAAACTCAATTTAATTAAGGTACAATGAATTGCCACTAATGTCTGTGAGGTAGTCATATACATTTAGAACAGCAGCTCGGAGGAGTCATAATCTTGAGCTTGGAGTGAACTATCAAGTTTTCTTATGATTGCTTAATCAGCTTTGCAACCTGCATTATAAGTGAGATTATATGAGGATCTTGTGTGTCCCAAAAGAATCCATCTATTGACTTGCTTTATATTGTTTATTCTGCTTGATTGTATTTGATTACCTTAGCTTACATCTCCATGATACCTTTTCATTTTTGGTTTCATTTGGAAAATCCTCCTTTGAGTGCTACATGCTTCTGTAAACCAGATAAAAAGCCTTGGCGCTAAAGCTGGAGTTGTCTTAAACCCCGCAACCCCATTGAGTACTATAGAGTATGTCCTTGATGGTGAGTTCTTTTACCCCCTCTTTCTTGAAATTTCCTTCCATTCTTGTTTCCAGGTTGATTGCTGTCAAGGTCCTAACCTTTCCCAATCAGATTCGAGCTCTGTTGAATGTCCAGCATTGATGTACGTGGGAAAGATTTAGTACAAAAGAAAGAATTTATATCTTTTAAACAGTGTGAGGGGGAGCTTTGTTGTGTAGCTGTTAAATTATGGCAATTGGCAACTTCTACTGATAAGTATAGAAATTAGAAAAGCATCTTGTGGTATGCAAACGCACATGATAAATTAATAGTTAAATTTAAAAGGTCTGTCATACTCATGCAGTTATTTTTCCCAAGCCTCTTCTGAAAAGTACTTTTTCTACCTGAAGTTTAAGTGTATCGGAATAGAAACAAGTATGGAGCACTCAATAATAAGCAAAATCTTTCATACATTTAGAAGGAACTGTACTCTGACATTGTGTGCTCATTTTTGTCTTGTTGCAGTGGTTGATCTGGTCTTAATTATGTCTGTGAACCCTGGTTTTGGTGGGCAGAGCTTCATTGAGAGCCAAGTGAAGAAAATCTCAGATTTGAGGAGAATGTGTGTAGAAAAGGTGTAACAAACTCTATCCTTGAACGTGTTCATACTTATTTGTGACACTTTGCGGTTTATTCTGTTGACCGAGAAGCTTTTGCATTATGCTGTTGTTCACAGGGAGTGAATCCGTGGATTGAGATTGATGGTGGAGTTGGTCCCAAAAATGCATATAAGGTTTCTTACATATTAAACTTCAAATTATGTGATAATACTTGAGATTTTAAGACCAGTTATATCCTTGCTAAAAGAAATGCTTATCTTTGTCCAAAGAGTAGCAGTTGAGCGACTCCTTGAGAGAAATCCTCTCTCTTGCTGGCTGCACTAAAATTTTTATGATGAATTAATCATATTATATCAACTGTTGGAAATAAGACACTTCGAATGATGTTTGAAGACTCTCAGATACTCCACACCTTTCTTTGAGGCTAAAGTTCTTCAAATAGTTGCTCTTGAAATCCTTTGATTTGCTCTTAACGGAAAAGGATTCAAGGGATCTAAACATAAAATATGCACGCTCTCTAACTTGAGAACAATGTTATTTTGTCTTCATTAATGCCTTATATGGTATCCTACAGACATCCTTCCGCTGACATCAATGCATTGTTCGTTATTGTTTTAATACTAACCATACAACAGCATCCAACACACTTTTTTTAAGTTATGAAACTACGTTTCAATTTTCGTTAGTTCTCTTTTCACTTCTTTGTAGGTTATTGAGGCTGGAGCTAATGCTATAGTTGCTGGTTCGGCTGTATTTAAAGCCAAGGATTTCGCTGAAGGTGTGGTCAAAGACAATCTTAATTATTTCTAATGCTTATAAGTGAATGTTCTTCAACCTAATTTAATAGAATTGTTCAAATTGTTTTTACAGCTATAAGAGGAATTAAAACCGGCAAAAAGCCATTGGCAGTAGCAGTGTAAATACGATCAGCCCAAATTTGGCCATAAGTGTGATATCTTTCTTGTTCATGCTTTGTACGTGACTTCTTTCACATTCTCAAATTTTACTGCTTTCTGATTCCTCTTGGAAAGTTTTGATGTCAGAACAAGGCTGCAGAGATTATCCAAAAAATCATTTCCAAAATTCTTTTTGTCCTTCCTTACCACATAAGGTTGATCATTACTTCCAATATCTATTTGGAGCCATAGAATTTCGACTATAAATGAAGTGTGCTTATGTATTGAATTTATTTCTTCTACGTTGCATGGTATGTTACCAATATAAACAGGTCCTTCAGATTCAATCTTAATTCTTGACAAAAATGGTCTTGATTATGTTCCACAAGTACTAAATTCATTCAGGTTGGTTACGCTGTATTGCAGATATAAGACTCCAAGTAGAAAGCATGTTACTGCTACCTGTCTGCATTAAGATTTGCTGTCATCTTGGTTGAGCTTCTTTGTTCTCAAAGATAACCTTAGAAATCAAGTCTGCAGTCGGAAGGCTATAGGGCATGTAATACATGTACCAAATACTTTTTAGGAATTCAATAATGTTGACATATACCAAGGATTTTCCAACAACAAATTGTTCCGTTTGTTTCCTACACTTTTAATTTTTCACATTTGTTTTGAAATATGAAACACAATTAGAACATGATTAAAACAGAAACTTTCACCTAGAGTATCTTTTTATACCGCATAGCTCCTCAAAGATCCTCTGGTTATTTGCAGCAGAACTAGTCTATTTAAACCAAATACACTTATATCCTAAACTAAGCATTATCCTATGACATATTGAAATATGTAGCTTATGTTCTTATATCTTTTTATAGTTAAGCCAGAAACCAATGAGAAAAGTGACAAGAAGCAATTGACAAATAAACACTTGTACCGTCTAGGGCAGGTTATATGTTGAAGTTAATCTATTAAGGGATGAGCTTCAGGAAAGGATGGAGAACTGTATATTACACCAAACAACTGTTACTTCAAGCTTCACCTTTCTTAAATCAGTCAAAAAGGTATTTGACACAGTACAGCACATTGCACATAGATACGGAGGCATGAGTATTATCTCCCAAGTATACTGCAAGAATAAATCCTACCCTTGCATTACTGAATTCTCTGTATAATTAGTTAATTACTAGCCATTCAAGTTATGCTCCGGCGAAAAATATTGCTGCGCCACTCTCCAGTATCCTGGATTGGCAATCATAAATTTTGAAGGGAAATATCTATATATGGACAGAGCGAAGGATATAAAGATCTGCAACGACTTCAGGACTTTGGTAATGAATGTCAAAAAAATACTTTGCTACTACATATATACATCGCCTAGTGTTTCTAACCCATGACTACTATATGCTACAGACTCTTGATCCCTCTTATCTTATCTGGTATTCAGATTTCAACCTCACTGATACTGACATATATACAAAATCACGGGTATAGCCAAAATACCTATATATCCTGCCTGCACATGGGACATGAACCCTGTTTTACAAGCCATTGGTCCACACAAGCCAAATGGAATGTATGAAGGCATCGGGGCAGACTCCTTGCAATTTCCCCACTTTCAATATCCTGGGAAGAAGCAAAATGCCATTAAAGAAAACTTTAAGGGGGAAATAGAAAACAGAACTAAGTTACTAATCATGTACACACATGGGCCAATCTCTCATCTGTGTGTTTGTTGAAGAACAGAATTTAACAAAAATAAGAGAGTTTGAGAGGGAAGGAACCTGCAAGCATATTGTGCAGTAGATGGACTGCTTTGCTTTAGTTTGATCCAAAGCATAAGATGGTAAGCCCTTCAGAGAAGTTTTTGACAATCCTCTGGATGAAACTTCATAAATATCTTGGGACTCATCATGGTTTATATTAGACAGAGTGACCTGCTCACACAGAACAAGGTGGATAAGAATCCAATCACAGTAAGAGTTAATTTCAATTAGATGTCTAAATGCCCGCTGAAGAGAAGTGTGTTCCTACAGATTTAACATTTTAAAATGCTGAAAGTTACCCAAACAGTGCATTAATATCTGTGATAAGTATGAAGGCGTGGTCCGATCCTGCAACAATTAAAGTCTACAAATGCAAGGGGTAACTGTCTGATCACACAAATCAACACCTGAGTTCAAGCAGATATGCATTTGATGTACATACAGCATCAAGGAAAACAATCCCCTATCATTAGTATCTTTAATCAATCTGTAGTATATGATAATGCATGCATCTTGATAGGTACTTTTGGCAGGTCTACAACCTCCAGGTTAAACATGCATACAATTAGACCAAAAAATCCAAGAAAACATTCAATCTCTTAACACTTTGGCATGCAGGAGACAAAATAACAAGACGAAGAAATAGAAATAGATAAACATGTCAAAAAACAAAAAAAAAAGGAGAGGGAGAGAACAGGTTGTTCAATCAGAATATAAGACATACCTGCCAATGATAAGCATTTAACATTGCTGGCGTGACTTGGTCATCGACAAACCTCCCTTGGATAAGTTCCTCTATGAAATCTGCCTGAAACAAAAAAAATATGAAAGTTTAATTTCCAAGAAACTAAAACAGAAAGACAAATTCATGCAAAATGTGTCATATGAAACTGAAGCTAAAGAAAAGCAGGATATAACAACATTTAAGATAATCAATTAGCAACCAGTCAGTTAGCTGGGTTCAAGCATGGTCGAATAATCACCATTCAGGTCACATTTTATGCCACATCTATACCCTATATGCGAACAATTTCAGATATCGAAAACGTGCTCCTCCTCGATGATAGAGATTAATCCCAGCATTGCCTGTGGGGAAAACATAAGCAATGAAAGAGAGTAAATGCACAACCAAAGAACATGAAGACTAACCATAGATGACGGTCTCCGTGAACCAGACTCTTCCGAGCCCCAGTATGCACGAGAAGCCTCTAAAATCTCAACTGAAAGCACCGCACCAGCAATGGCCCCCAATCCAGCTCCGCGAAGAACACCGAAATCAGAAGCCCTACTGGCTAAAGCACCAGTAACAGCTCCAGTGAATGCTCCAGCTGCAGGAGAATTCAAACATGTATTATGAAGAATCCCAAAACACATATGGGCAAAAATATGTACCCGTTTGTGTTTTTTTTTTTTTTTTTGAGTAAAAGATGTCATAATAAGAACATGAGAAGCTTTACAACCATACAAAGTTTAATTTTTTAGCATAATAGCACACTGTTAGCATATATTATGAATACCCGAGAACTAACAAATTCACCTTTTGCAAGATCAAAACTTCTACTCAATACAGACCTTAGAACTGGATTGGAATTTTTTATGATGCATTTAAAAGGGAAAAGAGAAAACGGGTATCCTTACATGAAGCATAAAATTTGAACATTTGATTTTGTAATACTTAACGGTTCTAAAAAACAGAACATCGATTTCTTGCGATCATAATTCGCAGAACCAATGTCAAGTAAAATCCATGATTACAGAAATCACCAATCTTTTAGAACGCCAACGTCAAATAAATGCACATCAGAATAGAAATAACGTTGAAAGAACAACCTATAGCAAAGATCCCCGTTAGAGCTCCGGAAATAGCACCAGCAACCAATTTAGGAACACAATCGAGAACTCGACTGCCTTCAGTTTCCACAGCGTTTTCCGTGGCGGAAAGGTTAGAGCCTGACGCGACGGAGACACCACGGCAAAGATGGCAGCGATTTTGCCTTGTCTGATATGGGGTACAAGTGCAGGGAGGTTGAACGTCCATTATAGCCAGGAAAAAAAAAAAAAGTGAAGAAGAAGCAAAAAAGAAAAGCCCTAATATATATTTTTGTAAATACTAAATAGCAGGACAATTCAACTAGATTTTGGGGGCTAATTATAGAAAATTGCAAATTGAGGGATTGGTCGCTTTGGATAAGGAAGAAAGGATCTTGGTGGGGAGAGATTTTTGGAATGTAAATAAAGCTATCTTTTTTCACTCTTATTTCCAGTTTAACTCAACTCAACAGGTGTAGTTAATTTTTTTAAAACATTTTTACTATTTAAAATTATTTGATTTTTTATTTTATAATATTGTAAATACTAAAATGTTTGGTTCGATAATAAGTAATATTTATTTAGTATTATAAATATACGTTCAATTTTTATTTAAATAACCAAAATAATAAATTAAAATATACATCTTTTGTTCTCAAAAATAGAATTTTTTTGTTTTAAAGTGAGTCATTGAAAATAATTTTTTAAAAGATAAATAAATAAAATGTAATGATAACCGATGTTCATCAATTAATCAAAACAAAAGAAACATATTTACATATTAAATAACCAACGTATAAGTTTACACTCTCAAACAGAAATTAGTGGTCCAATATAGCTAGTTTTATACACCCAATTTTTCCTGGAGTGATTTGGAGGTGAAGATTCCTTACTATGATGGCTAATCTGTTAGGTATTAAGGTCTTATGATAAATGACACTCACATTGGTTTCTCTCCCAATTTTCGTCCTCGTTGCAATCCGATTACACACCATTTTTTAACTAATCTTAAGTGAGTTAGTGATTCTGAAGTGGATTTGTTGGGTCCATCCAGTAGATTAGACTAATCGGCCGCCCTAAGTTTAGGGCAAACCGTCGGCCCTGGTCTTTGGCGACTACAATGGTTGTTTTCGCAAGCACCATACGATTAGGGTAATCCTTACAAGGCTTTTCGGGTCTGAGACATGGGAAAGAAAAAGCACAAAGGCCCCGTTTGGTTGGCGGGAAAGTAAAGTGAATTTGGAATATGATTCCTTGGAAAATAAATCCATAGGAAAGTAAAAATATTCACATGTTTGGATACTTATAAAAATTCTAATAGAAAAATTGGGTAG
>JANKYE010000011.1:251442-266664 GCA_032467995.1 Erythroxylum dillonii
AATGGGTCTTTAGGAACATTAGACTTGAATGTTGGGCCTTTGATATGGGAATTTCGTTCAGCCCCTTTCCTTGCACATTCAAACTTCAAATCTGATCCAACTTCAGCTCCTAAGCCTCCTCTTGAAAGCTCATGTCCGTGCAAGTCATGTCCTAGGCTTCCTTGAGGCGAATCACACCATGTATGCTTCTCTTCTTGTCTTTCACATGGCCATGGTTCTCTATCACAATCACTGTTCTATTAAGTTGTGTCATCACAACCTTTCCTTTGTTAACAGTTTTTTAGGTTTGCACCTTCTGCCATTCTCTGTTGCTAACTTTTTTAGGATCCCTCTGAGCTTGAGGTACCTTTTGTCCCCTTACTCCAGTCAATGCCTCCTTGTTCATAGTAACGTCAGTACTCCCTTCATTTTGTTGTTGTTGTCCCCCTCTTTATCAGGATTTACCTCTTTAATTGATCTCGCATGGACTCTTGTTTGTTCATGCACTACTACCTCCCCCCCCTCATTAGGCTGATTCGTAGAACCTTCATTTGCAGTAATTTCACCTTTGTCTATAGTGTTTGTATTTTGTATATCTTTTATACCCCAAGCATTTATAGGATCCTTCATCTGTTTCGTTTTAGTCCTTTCTATGGATTTACATTTAAAAGGATTGTGACCAAATTGTTTGCAATAGTAACAGTAGCTAGGAAAAGTTTCATAAATAATCATTTTTGTGTATCGAGCACCCCCAAGCATCTTCATATCAAAACTTGTCACTCGCTTCCTTGATACATCGACTTCTACTAATATTCTGGCATAACCAATACATGATTTTTTTACTAGTGATTTGTCTGTGCATAGTGGTCTTCTAATTCGAGATCCTAGTTTTGAAAACCTCTCTCATTCAACAACTCCAAGGGAACATTAGGGAATTGCAGCCAAATAGGAACTTCCATAAAGTCTTGATAATCAAAGGCAAAGCTATGTGAGAGTCATTTAAGTAGCAAAGTCTTCCCATAAAGCATATACGGTCCCCCTGTTAGCACGATAGTACAATCTTCTTTTGTATCAAATTGGAAGATTATTCATCCTTGATCATGCGGTAAGATTTTACATTGAACATCCCATTTAGCAATTAATCCTTCGAGTGCCTTCATTCTTGGAAATCTCCCCATGAAGTACCCCACAAGACAATAGCCCTATTTTTGTTCAATTCGTATTACATCTTCTTCCTCCTTGATGACTTCATCAACTACTTGTAAATATTCCAACTGCATTCCTTGCTTCAACTCTCTATTGTTCCTGAATAAACTAACATACGAAGGCTTGGTTTTTACTTCATAAGTGCCTTAGCAGATTGGGTGTGAAATTTTATCAATCACCTTCGGGGTTAGCTCTTCATTCTTTGGGCTACCCGAAGCTTCAGTGTGAACACTCTCCACATTTGTATTATCATCAGAAGTGGATGACTCCTTATCCCCTATTTATTTGTTAGCTCCACCTTTGCTCACCCCACTAGTACCCACATTTTTACCCTAAAAATGAATCCTAATTACTTCGGACTGTCAGGTGTGACCAACAAACGCAATCTAAACTCACTAAATAGTAAAGATTAATTAAGAAAATTAGGAAAGAGTGTATTCAAGTCGTGTAGTATGCGATACTAAGTATTGGCTTTGTATTCAACACCAAGATGCTTTGAGATCCTATTCCATATCTATGATTAGAAGTTAAAATTAAAGAGAAGGTGGCTAATGTCCTCCAAATGGTGCATGCAAAGTTCACACTGCAAACTTAGGATATTGAACTTAATTGTATCTTTTATTAGAAATATGGGGTTTCCATTGTGACATTCTTGCATGATCTTGTGGAAAATGCTTGAGATTTCTCAACTGACTAAGGAGTTATATCAGACTCAGATGAGTTCAATATGTATGATGATAATATGTCTTATAGTCCTCTATAACAATGAAATCTCCAGGATAATTGATTATCTTTAATCAGTTATTGGACCTTTTTTTTAGTTAAATCAAAGTCCTTAGGGATTGGAAGGAACTTAGTTTATATTGGAGACCGAGAGGGTGCCAATGTGAACCAAAAAGAGGTACTTTTCCCATCATTGATTATGTCCCTTAGAACTTACATCCATTCTCTATTGCTTGGGATCTGCCTCAGAGTCCATGACGTGTTAGAGCTGATGTTAAGATTCCATATGCTGCTTTATTTAATGTAATATCGACCCACCTATTTGACTTACAATTCTTGCTTGTCACTATATTGGTTCTATAGTATCTTGGCTAGCAATGTTTTGTTTAGTGATTTGATGTATGTGATCCCGAGGCAACCTATTTGTTTGGAGTAGCATACTAAAGACCATTTCATTCTTGGAATTTTACCATAACTTAGTATACCTCCCTATAAGAAATTGCTTAATATTTTATCTATAGTTTTCAATGTTCCCGTTGGTAATACGAGGTGTGAGTAGCAATACATGGTACATTGTTCATCACTAAGACAACAAGTTAAAGCCCCTCACTCTAACTTAGAAATTTGTTGCTCCAATTGTTAATCTACCTGCTAACGGAATCTAAGAGGGGAAAACATTGAAGAGCGTTGAGTTTCTTAGTGGTAATGGGTACTCCCAAGGGTCTGAAAGGTGAAATAGATTGATGAATTCCTAAGGATATGGCCATATTAGCTACTAAGTGGTCACAACCCACAGGGAGGAAAAAGGAGCTCTTAGTTGGGTCGAAGATTAAAATGATGTTAACTCAAAGGATTCTAAGGTTGAGAGTAGTAAGTTAATTAAAGTCATTTTTGCTTTGCATAGAAGGAGCAAAAATGGTTAGCAAAAGAGAGTTGAAATGGTTTAACCTTTTTGCACTTGTGATGGAATTCAAAATTAGGATTTATGAAGATGTTTGAGTTGATCATTACTATTAGGACTTCCATGCGAATCATGAAGAGGAATGGAGATGATGCGCCTCCTTGCTTGAAACCATTGGCAGCCTTGAAGATAATAATTAATTCTCTATTAATTAAAACAGAATAAAAGGTGGAAGTGATGCATACTTAGCACCTAGTTTAAGAATCTGCTAAGGAACCTCATGATTTGCATTGCATTCAAAATGAAGCTCCAATTAAGTGAATCATAGGCCTTTGCAAAAAATATTTTCAATGCACAATTCTTTATACATTTGTTAAGTTATATCCTTTGAATAACTTATGTGATAAGAATACATTATCACCAATAGATCTGCCTTGGATGTAGGCTCTCTGAACTGGATTGATCAGTTTACTTATACATCTTTTCATCCTATTAGCTAACAATTTTGAAATCATTTGTATAGGCTAATATTAATTTAAGGATTTAGCATTAACATTTTTTGGAACCAAAAATATATATGTTTTGTTCTATTCAATTAAGAGCATGCTGCTTCGAAAGAATTCTTGTACTGCTTTAGATACCATATCTTCTATGAGCTCCTAGGTTTGTTAAAAGAATCTTCCATTAAATCCATCAGGACTTGGTTCCTTGTCAAGGTGGATGGAGAACCAAGATTCCTTAATTTCCTCGACTTTAACATCCCTCGTTGACTCCAATTATTATTGTTGGGATAATAATGTAAGGAAATTTTGAATCTCCACTAGCATAATAGAAGTACCATTGCTTATGCCCAATAAGTCCTTGAAGTGTTAATAAGCCAATATCTTTAATTTTTCCTGATCACTAACCTTTTTTCCCTTACCATCTAACAAAAACTCAATATGATTTCTATTCCTTCTCACCTATATTATAGTAAAGTAGTATTTAGTGCATCTTTCACCATCTTTGAGCCACAACATTCTAGATATTTTCCTTAATTGTGAGTGAATATTCTCCATTGATTTATTGTTTAATGAGATTAGTATAGATTCCTACTATTTTAGCTTATGATCACCTATTTTTAGTATAGCCTATAGTTTATTAATAAGTAAAGAGAATAAGCTTTCTCCTATTATATTGTGTCCTTATAGTTTCTGAGTAAAAATGATAGGTGAAATTTAATTATTTTAAGCTTCAGCAAGCACTTAAAAGCCTATGAATCCTAAATGGTGGTGTTGATACCTTTAAGAATTATTTCCTTGAATAAGAAAGAATTTCCCATTCATAGCAAAAGACTATCCGTTAAATGGAGGAAATCTTTCCATAAGATTGAGGAGAGGGTTGTAAAATCTTAATAAAGACATCCTTTTATAAGATGTGGTTTCAATCTTGATATGAATAGCAGAGTGGTTCGAAGTGATTTAGCTTCCAAAGTTTGCTGAAATAAGAGGGAACTGATGGAGCCAAGTTGAATTCACTAAGCACCTAGCATGCTTCTTTTGCGAGAATCACTCACCAGATTGCTTATTGTTCTAGGAGTAGAGGTTTCCATGGAACTTAAAGTCTGTGATCCTTAGGTTAGTTATCAAGGATTGTAGTTCATCACAATTGAAGTTGTACTAAAACCTTGTAACCATTAACTCACTAGATGAGGGTATGTAATTAAAATCACTTGAGATGGATCATAAAGAAGAGATAAATTCTTATTTCTAGATTTATCTAAAGTTGTTTTCTCTGAAACTCCCAATTAGATGCATATCTAACAATGAAAGTTAGAGACATTTTAGTGTGGATACCATTGAGATTGTAAGGCCCCAACATATACCTTAGAAGTACTATAGGATGTCTATGGTGTATTAAGAAGTGAACATGACGAATTAAGTGCATTTAAGTATAGTAGAGACATAATGGTACTTAATGTAAAAAATATGGGTAATTTGTTCGTTTCGTTACGACATACATACTTAGACATGAAATATGGATGGGAATTTTTGATATGTTTGCTTGACTTTTTGAATGTGATATGAGGGGAATTGGTAAAAGAAGTATCCCATTCGCTTATAGAATGTTTCTAATTAAATTGGATATATTTTTACATTGCTTTTGTATGATAAGACCGAAGTTAGTTGAT
Organism: Erythroxylum dillonii; assembly: GCA_032467995.1. NCBI lineage: Eukaryota > Viridiplantae > Streptophyta > Magnoliopsida > Malpighiales > Erythroxylaceae > Erythroxylum > Erythroxylum dillonii. Next base: position 256,422 of record JANKYE010000011.1, read on the forward strand.
TTGGGATGTGTACCTTACTGGATGGATAGGTTCCATTGAACAAACTTTTGTAATGTGGCCACATCTTAGCCTATACACCTCCAAATTGGATAATTCCAATTGGAGATTAAACTAGCGATATAGCTCTAAAACTTTGAAAAAGTAATCGAAATTTAATTTTGTCTCTAAGATTTTTGAATTCTGGTTTGAAGCTGAGTTATAGTTGTTATCCTTGTTTTCAAACAGCATGTAATTTTTTGGGTATGACTCCCGATATGATTAACCAAATTGCATGAAATTTATGCCATTAGAAACTTAAGATGTAGAGGAATGAAATGAATCGACAAGATTATAGGACATTGTGGTAATTAAAGGAAGAAAAAGGACCAATATGCGATTTTTACTAAAGTTAACACATGGATCAATTGGAGTAAAGCTTGTGTGACCAATAAGATTAAAGCTTGTGTATGTCTAATAGAATTGTCACACATGGTCCAATAGAATTATAACACATAGTCTAATAGAATTGTAATACATGGTCCAACAGAATTGTAACACCTGATCTAAAGAATTGTAACATATGGTCCAATAGGATTGTAACATATGGTCCAATGGAATTGAAAAATATGTCTAAGACTAGAAAGTTCATGAAAAGGCATATAGAGAGGGGAGATGGACAAAACTTGGGGTTTTAACTTCAGATTTTTCTCCTCTCCATTTCACCTTCTTCATCCCATTATTTTTCATTTCGTGAGTCAAGCAAAGCTAAAGAGGAAGGGAAGGAAAGACATTAGAAGAACTACTTTGCCAATTTTAAGGTTCGGGACTACACTTAGTCTAATTTCTCTTTGTTTGTATGTTTAAATGGATTCAAAGACTCATTTAGATGTGTAATGGTTTCTGGGATGATGCTTTGGTGTTATTTTGGGGTTACCTCGCATAGAATTGGTTGAATATGACAAGAGAGTATCATATAGTGGAATTCTATCTAGGGATTGTTGAACCAGTCACATTGTTTGGGTCATAACTTAGCCTACAAACATGTAAATTTGGCGATTTCAGTTGTATATGAAACCTAAGACATAGAACTAAGAATCTCTAGAAGACTCTGACTTAATTCTAGTTTTATGACATCAAAAACTGGATCGAAAATGGTAACCTGATGTTGCCACTGTTTTGGAGCAGCTTGTGATATTTTGTGTATATCTCATAATTGGAAAGTCTAAATTGTATGATTCTTGGTGATATGGAAACTAAAGACATAGGGTAACAAATTTCTAGAAGACTTAAAACCTAATTCAAATGTTTTCTATATGCATATTAAGGAACAAGTGGAGTCCGTCATGTGATGTGTTTCTGGACTAATTGTTTGTCTATTTTTAGACCCATCGCGGGCTTAGCGCAAATTGCACTATTTTGAGTTTTTTTTGTTTATGATTTTTACTGAATCTTATCTAGACTTTTTTGTATGTATATGAAAATTTCAAATACCTAGAAATAAATGAAATAGGAACCATATATGAATTGGGTGATTGAATATTAGAATTTAAGATTGAGCATAATGCATTCCAAAGAAAACTTACACGTGCATAAATGATTTTTATGCATATTTATTGCTCATATATGTATAGTATGATTATACAAGTATGATTTTGATACCCTTCTAATGGTGGTAAGTTATGTCTTGCATATATGAACCCAGATATATATTTTATTACTTGAAATGTATATCATATAACTTGTCAATATATGAATTGCAAAATTAACAAATGATTAAAGGAAATGTTACAATGCCTTCTCTATTGTCTTAGTGGTGGATAGATAGGCATGCCTATAGAGATACAACGTAGCTGCTATAATTTGACACCAATGGCGTCTTCATTTTGAGACTATAATGTTTCTACAGTTTGATGCCTTCAGGTATCCACAGTTTGATACTTTCAAGTATCCATAATTTTGTTATCTTAAAATATCCACAGCTCATGTTATCCACACCCATGAGAATATGCATGCCTAACACAGAAAGTAAAGTAAATAATTATAAATAAGAAATACAACATAGCAACAGAAATAATTAGTATTAATTAGCATTTGCATTTGTATTGATAATTTGTATCAATAAGTGTTGAATATCAATATTTAGCTTATAAATGTGCATTTCGGATAGATGGATAATATATTGAAGCACATTAGCATTATTTACTTTTCTTAAATATGTCATCATTGTTTACATGAGTGTTGAATATCAATGTTTGGTTCATAAATGTGAATTTATGGTATGTGAGTTATGATATTTCTAAATGTGCCTACTTGGCAGATGAATCCCGTGAGTGGTCATCCAAACTAAGTGTTTTCTCCACTAAGCTTTCAAGCTTAGCATAGGTATTAATCTATGTAGGTCTAGGTCATATGAGTGAGGTATAGAGAACATCTGCAGGGACTAAGGCCAACAACTAAGAGTAAAAGTACCTTTGGATGTGTCTTTTTGATTAAAGAATGGTTGTATATGTAATAAAGGAAATTGTAAGTTTTCCTTTTGGATTAACATGTAAATAAAAAAAGTAATAATACTTTTCAATGATAATGTTAAATTATATGAAAATTTGTAATATACATATGTGTAGCATTGAATAGAAAAATGTGTGATGACAGTCCCTATAAATAAATAGAAATGTATGACGTGATTGTTTGTACAAGAATTTGGTTGCCATGTATGTGGATGGTTATAGGTTCTGTATAAGGGGTGTTATAGAGATCTTAATGTAAAAATTGATTTAAGCAAGGCTATTTGTTTAACAAAAAAAAAAGAAGGATCAAAAGATATAATAATCCTAGCATTTATGGGAGCATTATGGTTAGTTAGTATTGTCCAATATTTATTTAAGAACCATAAGAATTTTTATAGTTTTTTTCTTTTTTTCCACAAAGACTACAAAATTTGGAATGTTAAGGAGTAACAAGTCCTTAATTACCAATTACTTGGCAAAGTTATTTAGGCCTTGCATATTCCATATGAGAAACTTCATTGGGAGCCTTTTTACTTGGTTTTTTCCTCTTAAACTTCCTTCAATCTTAGTGGTACCACTATCAAAAAGTGAGGTTGCAAGTCTCTCTTGTAGACTACCTTGTGTAGAGGTTATAGTATTGAATGTACCATCTTGTTCTGCGTATGTATCCTTTGTTAAGGGGGTAAGCCTGTTGGGGAAGTTAGATCTACTTACTCTGCAGTTGCTTTTCCTTTCTCTTTATGTTGCTGGTTACTTTCCTTTACCTCTCCCTCTATTAAGGTGACATGCTCCTCGAGGGATGCACAAAGACTATTTTATTTTGAGGTATATTTTCTTAAGTAATGTAGACCTCATTTGACCTGGGAATCCATATTGGTCGACACAATCTGCAAGTGCACAGAGTCGCTTCTAGTACCTACAAATCGAGTATTACAAGGACGTCTCTCACAAGGACTAAGATACTCACTACAGAATTAATCCTATTTACTTGAACAAAGTTAAAATAAACTTAAAAGATGGTTGGATTTTAGTAGACAATAAATTGTAAAGACCGAAAATAGACAAGTAGAGGAAATTTGATTATTTGAACTTAGGGATTTGGGGTTCACCAATTTAAGAGACTGATCAATAAATTATGGAATTGATTGAATGATATGATATGATAACAATTGCACAACTTTACTTATATTCTCTCTCAAGGCATATAAGAACACCCAACTAGTTGATTACCATCTCTCATTGTGAAATCTAACTAGTCAAGTTCATTAAGAACAAGCAGCCATAAGTTATCACACTAGTTTAGGATATTTCTATCTCTAAATCTAATGGGTTTATCTTCCTAGTGCATAAATCATACTTCACCTCTCATTTCATCATATGATTCCTAAGATTGCATTTATAGTGATCAAGCATAGAGACAACAGTGAAATGCAAGAAAGATAAAAATAACCCAAGAACTTTCATTCAACACCAATAAATCATAACCCAAGAACTTTCATTCAACGTCAATCAATCCATAAAATACAAATCCATACCCCTAATAAGCTACATACCTCACCCTAAATGGGGTTTAGTTCCAGAACATGATAACAGAATTCATATACATAAAGCCAATCAACATCCAAGAAATAGTAGAGAGAAGGTAGAGAGAACACAAAACAATATTGCTATTAATGTTTGATTTCTTCCTCTTTTCTCCTCTTCTTTTCCTCTTTTAGGTGCCTCTTTATGTTTCAGCCTCGTTTTCAGTGTTAGCCCCTTCTTTAGGTCTTAACAATGTTTCTTTATAGTGTCTTGGGTTCAAAGACGTCTATTTTTTGCTAAATAGGGGAAGATATAGTGTCTTTGGATTGACAAAGTCCGTTAAGAGGATTGTATGTTCGTTTAATGGACCTTCTCGGGTCTCTGGAGTGAAGTTGGTAAGACAATGTCCGTTTAATGGACATTACGTCCATTTAGCATACCTTCTTGAGTCTCTAAAGCTGAATTGGCCAGGCGATGTCTGTTCCTTCTCAGGTATCTGAAGTGGAATTGGCCAGGCAATGTTCGTTTAACTAACATACCCTAGGCCTCTTGCAAAATCGTGCCATATTAACCCTTTAGATGACAGAATCTCTCTTTGGAGTCTTCACAGAAGTTGTAGAACTCAGATTTCTCTTCGAAAGTGTACTTGAATGACCTTAATCTGACATCCACAGTCAAAGTCATGCCTCATGCCCAAAATTTATCCATTTGCACCTATTAAGCAATAAAGATGAAATGTGTGAGAAATAACCAAAGAAAGCTCTAAATTCAAAACAAGATAGGTCAAATGGGTTCCAATTCATCCCAAAATCATATATGAATAATTTGACTTATCAAATTCCCCCACACTTAAACTATTGCTTGTCCCCAAGCAAAAACAGAAGGAAACTAGCTACTAAATCCTTAAACAAGTTATTAATTCCACTTTCGTAAGTGTACGGTGGCATTTAGCATATACCACAAGCCTTTAAACTACTGTGCATTCATAATGGAGGAGTTATAGTCTCCTGAGGGTTTACTTAAAATGAATGACACCCACAAACATTTCCTTTCCATCATTCCACACCTAATCATCATCATAGCTCAATCCAATATATTGAAAGCATTATAGGCAAGAATTGAAACATAGACATAAGGCCACTTATTAATTCATAAATTAGATCACAACTAAGCAACAAAAAGAGACCATAATGCTTCAATTAATCAAAATCACTTGCCATGAACTAAGTCTCTTATAAAGCATTCACCTTCACACAAGTGTTTAAAGGTTACTCTCAATCATTTTCTCATGTATGTCTCTTACTATAAGCTTTCATCTTATCTATTTCTCCACTACTCCCATCTATGGCATATCCATGAATCAAAAAGGTCTTTATTCCTTTGGTTGTAATGGGGCCAAGGTGCAAAGTAGGCTATGAAAGAAAGGATAGGGATTTAAATATTCAATAATTAGTATAGTAGAAACTACAAATATTACAATCATCATTACAAAATTTACTAATTGTGCCCAAACATCATAATATTATGCAACTCCACCAAAATACATGTATTTTTCACATTGCCTCTGCACATACAAATTCATGATTGATCATGAGCCTATAGTCAATGTTCGTATTTTATGATAATAACACAACACTATTGAGGATGCAAAAGCATTAAAGGAAGCATGGGATACTCTTTAAACAATCATTACAAGGATGAATAATATAAAAATTCAACGATTGGAGAATAAATTAATGATAGTTCATAGCAAAATATTTTCGTAAGTCAATATTTCAATAAAGTTCAAGTTACTAAATTATTGAAAAGCGTATGAGTAGAATTTTTATTCATAGCTCAAAGTCATAATTTAATAGTCTCATCATAGCAATAAATGATTAAGCTAAGGAACCAACACTTAGTTGAGAAATATTCTAGCAAATCAACCTAAGTTAGATAAATAAATGATTAGGCTCTCCATTGTACAGCAATAAAAAATCAAATGATTAATATTGGAGACAAGTAGGAGAAAGCTAGTAATGAGGAGTCAGCAACTTTAAGGGAGACGAAATGGAAACAGATCACCTATTCCCATTACCCTCTGCCAACTTTATTCTATGCGCATTCATCCATCCAATAAATGTGACAGAGAAAAATTGGATGGATGAATGCTCATGGAATATAGTAGGCACGGGATAACAAGAATAGGTGATCTGAACCTGAAGAAATAACAAGAAGTATTATCTTTGAAATAATTACAACTATGATAAGGAAATACATTTAAAAAATACATTTTACTTGGGATTATCAATTTAAGAAGATGAAAGGAAATGTTACCACCTCTATCATTAAGAGTGAAGAAGAATAAGGCTTTCCTTTACAATTGGAGAAGGAAATAACATGATTGAAGAATGCCCAATTGAAGAAGAGATCGTAACTTGTTGTATTGCAAAACATTTATCGATTATCTTAATAAGTGACAAAATAAATTATAGTTGTAATTGAATTATTGATTCAGTTTGCTCCAATTATATGGTTTGTGATGACAAGAAAATGTTAAATACATCACAATAGAAAGAAAAATGAGTTGTAGTGACGATCAATAATTTTAAGATACTAATTACAAATGTTGGTAAAATAGTGACTGTGCCTCGAAATAGTCCTTGTCAAACATAGATGCATAACGTGTATCATATTTAAGGCCTGTAAAGCCTTCCCCATCTAGATGCTTGAAATATCATTAGATGTGATGGTTATTAATATAGTTGGCAGATCAACTTTCTTATGATGATTCAAAGTTTCAATTAAAGGTGTCTCTTTAATTAGTTCACTCACCTATGATTGGCCCAGTGAAACAGGTAAATTTTGAAATAAGAAGAATACAATGTCTATATATAAATAATAAGGGAGGATGTATCTAATAAGTTTTATAACTATTTGAGGCAATGTAAATGTTCAACAACAATCAACATGTTCCAGTACATCACAATAAAATAGAATTGTTGAAATGAAAAATTATCAACTTGCCAAAATATATTGGACTATGTTTTATGTAAAGAATGTGTCATCAAGATTTTGGACAAATACATAAAGATGACCTCTACCTAACTAATAAGTTACCACAAGTAAGAAAAATTATGGAAGATAATGTTCATAATAAATAGTTTTTATATTTTTCAAATATGTATTATATATTTTTAAATTATTTGCGAAAAAAATTTGAAAAAAGGAGATTTAATATATATTTATGGGCTATGATAACGAAAGAAAATATTGAAAGTATTGTGATCCAACATTATGATGTTGCTATGTTTATAAGAACTAATATTTGATGAAGTATCGTTATGATAGTCACCATAAATAGTTCTTTTATCACATTCAACGTAAGATTAAAGAAAATGTGAAAAAAAAACTTTATAGAGAAGTCTCATTTCAAAGTGAGCACTTTATAAAGGAACGGAGATATGTTTCATTAAGTCTTAAATTTGAAAATTAGAATTCGTAACATTTTGTTTTGAAGTGAGTTAGAATTTGTAACATACTAGAGTGTATCGAATGTCCCTTGCAAAAAGAAAGAATAATTTTAATAAGAAGAAACAAAAGAAGATGAGGAAGAAAAAAATTCAACACAGTTATTTCGGAGATCCACGAGAGAAGGTGAAACGAATCCTAAATACGTTAATGACATTTTAACAGAAGAACTTAACAGTCAAGTATATATAAAGAAGTTACTAAGTAAAAAGATTAGAAGAAGAAATTCAAGATTTGAGATATAATGATACGTGAGATTTAGTATCGAAATCAAGTAGTATAAAATATATTTCAAGCAAATGGATTTAAAAGGTGAAAATCAGGTTTGATAGATAGGTTGAAGGATTGATAGCACGTGAATTTTTTTTCAAAAACATGACCTCAATTGTGAGGATGAGATTTATTATGTCACTTACACAATTCTTACTCTGTGCTAGCAGATCTTGTGAGATCTCATCCCTCAATTGTGATAAAACTTTCAATCATGCAAGAAAGATGATTAGTTGATTACAGTCAGAGTTTTACTAGCACTAACAATAAGTAAATCACGAAAGGTTTGACAAATGGACCTGATAGATGCACTTTTACATGGAGAATAAAGTAAATATATGATCATGACTATAAATGACATACATAAGATTAGTCAAATTGGAATTAATCTCTCTGTACGCTACTAAATGAAAGAATTTGGTGAGTTGAGACATTTTCTAAGCCTTAAGGTGGAGAATGTGGATGAGGGATTAATCCTATTCTAATAAAAGTACACAAAAGAATACCATAAGAACATAGTATGGTCAAAAATTTTATCTCAACTCCATTAAAGATAAATTTGAAGTTATGCTTGTTAGTTTATGTCCTACAATCAATTGATTGGTTGTAGCTTAGTGACAAAATAATTTAAAGGCATTCTTTATCATGTACGTGTTTAGTTTCATAAGATAAAGTATATAGTATAACAATACAATGTAAATAAAATTATAATGAGATTATAATTATGAGATTTATAATGCATGTATTATCTCTATGTTGTTCTTAGTAATTATTCTATTAAGACTAGATATTAATAGAACATAAAAAGACTAGTACACATTTTGTTTTCCTTACAAAAGAAGTAGTCAATCTCATAAGCTAAAGTATGGAGATAATTAAACAAACTTGTAGGTATTTATTAGAGAACAAGTTCACTGAACAGACCCGATACGAGAAAATTATATAATGAATGATTGAATTATACAGAAAAATTATAAATGGAAAGGTTAGTCAAAATCACTTCGACATTCCTAAGTATTTGGGTGATCAAGAAACGTTGTTAGATGTCAATCTTAATCTATGATTATAAATTGTTTAATTGGAGAATTAAAGATAAATTAAAAGGATTTTTTATTTATCTAATTCTTATTATGAATTATAATTATAATTTATAATCATTGCTAATTTATTGGAGAACCTAATGGACCTCACATAAAGAATGAGGTCAATAGGGTAAAGATATTTTAATCAAGTTGGACTTGATGGTAGAGTTTGATAAACTTTATAACTAAATATGAGATATTTAATAAATAAGGATCAGTATTAGATATTAGATCTTCTTTGGGTATAATTGAAATTAGAATTTAATTTAAATTAAATTACTAAAACTTCCAAAACCAATTATAAACAAGCTTAAGTTCTAATGGAGCTAAAATTTCTTGCATAACTCTCTCTGTAAGAGTTACAGAGTTCTATCAACTCATTCTATAGATACCGTTAGAGGTCGGATATTTGTATGACTACGGTTGTTGAGATGAATCGGTTTCAGAAATTATTCTAGGAATACAATAAGATAAGGATTAAGCTTCAGAATAAGGAATGAATTATGATTCATGCTTTATTATAATTTATGTTAATCATTTTTATAAAATTAAAGTGGTCATGGTTTTTGGGAAACCAAATTTTTTTGAGAAATTTTTGTAATTATTCAGCTGTGGTCGGGATTATATCCCGTCTCGGTTTGCCAACAATGCTTGTTTCAGGGGAAAGGTTTGGAGGGTATAATTATGTACATGGAGTTCATTTATTATATAACAACTAAGGAAGCCATATTATTGTGATTATGAAGTATATCAAGAGTATTATTCATTGTAGTATCATACATAATAAAGTAGTCGTTTAACTTTCTTCTATATATGACAAATCTTCTAAACTTTCTTTGGTCAGTTGCTTAATGCTAGAAATTTCTTTGATCCATTTGATTTTCATACCGATAGTCTACAAGATTCTATGGTTGGATATTTGATTTTATTAAGTCTTGGATGAAGAGCACCGGAGACCAAAAATCTAATGCCTATGAAGCCAATCAATTATGTTATGCTTAGTCTATGCAGAATCCACAAAAATGGCAGAACTTGACCCTGACCAAGTTGTTAACTATCTAATGCTCATATGGCAAGTAGTTGTTAGGGCCGAAAGTTACTAATCTGAGAAACCTTGTTGACAGAACAGAAGTTGGTTCAAATATATGGAGTAGTTGATGATTTTGTAGTGGCTACCACGAATCATAAACACAAAACTTTGTGATATGCTTAGGGAGATTTTACTGATATGAAACAGTAGGATTATTGCAACCAACTTACTGTCATTGGATAGTTCCAAGAATGTAGCGCCCCGTGTAGCGCCCCCTCACCGTAGGGTACACAACGGGAAACCCGAAGGTCGCTCCGACGAGTATCCCACGATAAAGGTGC
>JANKYE010000011.1:358090-370668 GCA_032467995.1 Erythroxylum dillonii
TTCGGTTTAGTAATTTGGAAGATATGCCTTAAACATTTTCGGACTGTTCTTAATCAAAAACAGTTTACTATATACAAGTTTCATCTAGAAATTGAACACATTAGAGACTGAATCAAGATTCAGCTTCTTCATATTATTTAAAGCCCTATTTTTATAGTTTATTCCAAATCAAAAATCATCTCAATTGGAATCCTACAACTCAAAACATCACCAAAATACTGAAGCATGTTCAGTGAAAATATCTAACTCATACTCTTCCCACTGATCCCCTCACTTAGATTCAATCAATATTTTTCAAATCAAAACCAAAAGCTATAAAAAAATTTAGAGATAGAGGAATGTATTAGGAATCCAATGCTTTAAAAATCAGGTCATTTAGAGGTCGTACGAAAAAGTTATGGCTAAAATAGTAAAACATGTTCAGGCTTCGGCGAATATCGCGATTTTTGCCCTTTTCCTCCGTTTTCTCTTCTCCGGACCTGTCTTGGTAAAATAGGCATAACTTTTGTTACAAATATCAGATTAAGGTGATTCAAAAACTATTTTAACGAAGACCTCTATACCTGCAACTTCTATGAAGACCTCAAAAATAAATTTTGCCTCTAAAAGGGTTTAAAAGTTAGCCCAAGGCAGCTGTCCCATATGCCCATCCCCCAAAAAAATCACAGACTTCTAAAAAGCATATCTCTTAACTCCAAAGTCCAAAATTTTCATACTTTATATCAATGAAAAGCTAAAAGAAATATCTACAACTTTTATGAAGACAATTTTGTCAAAATCTGTCTAGATTAACACAGAAAAATTCATGAAAGTTTCAGCTTGAAATTTCAACACCCACACCACATACATAAACATTATATACCCAAGTCATCAAAAGTGCTTCATTTAACCAAAACCCATGATTTTTGACAAGATACTTACTTGATTTAGCTTCCAATTCTTCAAAATTACCATTAACCCTAACTCTTTCATCTCCACAATCATCAAATTTCATGGAAGAATTGGTTAGGTCTTTTAGTGAGAATGGAAGGGAAAGCAAAATAAAAGAGTAGCATGAAAGATGGTCGAAAATCAAGAAGAAGAGAGGAAGAAGAGAAGCCACAAAATTGATGGAGGTAAGCCAAATAAAACTCCCATAGCTCTAAAAGAGGATGTTACATTTCTAACCTAAATAGACTATGGGTAAGTTAGGTTTAAGTTCAATTTCATCACTTTTGATTATTGAAGTTTTAGGGGATTACCATTTGAATTTGGATTGAATGAAAATTTTGGTTATCTTAGGAAATCAAGAAATCCTTATCCAAGAGCAAGAGGAAGGGCACAATTGAGTTTGAATTTTTAAGCAAAATAAGGTGGGTAATGTATTTATAGTTATTATGTAATTGGGCAAATTCTTGCCTATGTGTGTGTATGTTTGATTGCTTGAATTTTATTTGCTTGAAATTGAATTGTTGTGAGTGCTTGGAAATGCATGATGATTTATGACTATGTTATACCTTAAAAAGGGTTATGACATTTTGATTTTAATGAAAAGAGGAAAAAGCATGAAAGTACAAGCATTTGATGAAATGAATTGAGCATGAATATGTGCTTTTTATGGGAAAGAGAGGAATCATTTCATTCTTCACGTGCACGTTAACAAGAGCCTTCTCCCGGCTGCCTGCTTGTGGCATATGAGCTTCGAAAAGTAGACTCATTTTGTTCATAGTGTAAACTTCTATTTTTTTTCATTTCGTTCTATGGAACCCTCGAGCCATTTGATTGTACATTACATTTGAATTGTTGAGCATGATGAATAATTATGTGCTATGTATGAATGGTTGAAGCATGAGATGCTTATGTGATAATATGCTTAACTTTGAGTTTTGGAACTAGAATTAAGAATACTTAAATTGCTTGATATTTATGTATACATGCTTGAATGTGTGGCTCATTACCGATGGCTATAAATATGTTAGCCACTGAGCGTTGTAGCTCAACCAAATATTTTTCCACTCCTCAAGTGCAGAACGAGAAGATCGTTGATCCTTGCAAAGCATTGGGACAAACTCCAAGATAGTTAAGAGACTTTTGTAACTAAGTTAGTGACTAGATTTTTGGATAGCTTTATAGGCTTATCAACCATGAGCATACACTTGTATTTTATATTAATTTTAATGTGGATGATTGATATGTAATTAAAGCTAGGCTCAAACTCTATTTGGATTTATTAATGAAATATGAATACGTTTTGGCTCATGACCTTCCAAGTTGTACATTGCATTTTTTAGGTTTTTCTTAGGGAAAAATGTGTGTTCTAACTTTAAAGGAAAATCTGAATTAATATAGGGTGAATTAGATAAAGTCTTCTAGACATTGTAGCTTATCTTTCTATCTTTCCAATGGTATAAAGTATGGAAATTTTGGATATCGGAGTTGAGAGATATGATCATTTTAAATTAGTAATGTCGTAGAGGATGTAATATATACAGGACAGCTTCGGTCGAGCTAGCGACGAAGAAAGGTGCGATCACACCCAGCCTTGAGTACGATCATGATAAGCAAGGTGCGACCACACCCTGGGAGTAGCCTCGGGTGCGATCGTGACATGGAAAGGTGCGATCGCACCTTGTTTCTTCCACAAATTTACCAATGTTTTCACCACCCGAAGGGTTTTCTAGATCTGAACATGTTTGATTCTTTTGTCCATAACTTCGTCATCCAACCTCCAAATGAAGTGATTCTTAAAGCAATAATTTCCTAACCATTCCTCTATCTCTTCATAAAAATTGGTAGCTTTTGGTGTTGATTTGAAAAAGATTGTTGAAAAGAAAGTGAGGGAATCGGTTGGAAGAGCAGGAATTAAATATGAATATACTTTGGTATTTTAATCACATCTTAACCTATAGAGCTCTGAATGAAATGGTTCTTGATTCTAAATAAAATAGAGACATGGAGCTACAATTCTTCTAAAGAAGTCAAATTGTGATTTTAGTGACTTACTAGTGTGAGCGTGCCATCCTTGTGGAATACATATTTAGATGTCACTTAGGATGTTAGGCACGAGTCTTACGAGGGTGGGATGCCCAACACTTATGGTATCAAAGTAAGAGTTGGACTCCAAAAATATGGGGTAATGAAGATCACGTTTTATGACTCCGGATGTTGGGCTCCGAAAATGGGGTTCAACATTTAGAGGATGATAGATGCACACGTATTTGTTTGTAAACATTTAAAAAATACAATATGATCATGTAAAGATTTAGACATAGTTTCATCATATAATTGCTTAGCCCTTATAAAAATGCTCTAGGCATTCTTTAATGCAATTCCTTAAGTTAACTAATTTCATACCTATCATTAAATTTTTTGAGCTAAAAAAAATAAACATTTGATATGCATAAAACCAATACCATATCTAGCAGGAAGCTTTAAAAATAAACACTTAATGTGCATAAAAAATGGTTATGCAAAAAAAATATATAGTTAATTGTTGTCTTTGTCTATAATAATGGTTTTACATAATAATGGTTATGATCTTGCAAAAAATTTATATGTTGTCTTTGTCCATATATGAAATTGCCAAAAATGGTTATGATCAAATTGAGGTTAATTGTTCTTTTTCAAACAGAGATCGAGGCTTCAATATCTTAAGCAATATTATAAGTTGTAGGATATGAAAAAATTAATAGAAGGAAAACAAAATATGCAATACACAACTTAAAACTCATACATATTTGTACCTATGCTCAATTCAAAACTTATCAAAAACTAGCTAATTATTTATTGGCTTTCTTGCAGGTCATGTTCTATGTTGAAGAGCGTCAATAATTGTCCAACCTTATTAGTCTTCTTTGTAGTTTGCAATTGTCCTTCTATCAAGGTAAGTTATTTAACTAAGTAATGTCTACAATGTGATCAGTTTTTTGTTGTTCTTTGCAATTTTACCTCTAACAATGATAGATTTATTTTTAGGCTAGGGTTTAATAGTCTAAGTATTTTTGTTTGGGCATTGTTTACATTGAAACATAAAGACTTGAACTTCAATATGATTAATTCAAACTTAGTATAAACATAAGAAATTTGCATAATTGACATAACAATTTTTTGCATAATAAAACCCTAGGATGGTATATAGGTTGGAAACCTGTGACGCAACTCCCATGAGGTTTATCAGTGAAAATTTCCGTCAACCTAGGAGTCACAATGAGAAATTGCTTTCTCAATTCATCTAATCAAACAATGACATGTACCATAGTGCTTGTTTAAAATCAAACTTTGGAAATGAACTTATAGTTGATTAATTCAAACATAAAGACTTGAACTTCAATATGATTAGTTCAAACTTAGTATTAACAAAAGAAATTCACATAATTGGCATGACAATGCTTTGCATAATAAACCCCTAAGATGATATATAGGCTGGAAACCCATGATACAACTCTCACGAGGTTTATTGGTGAAAAATTGCATCAGCTTAGGAGTCACGGCAAGAACTTGCTTTCTCGATTCATCTAGTCAAACAATGCCATGTACCATAGTGCTTATTTAAAGTCAAACTTTAGAAATGAACTTATAGGTGATTAATTCAATAATAAAGAGTTGAACTTCAATATGATTGCTCGATCTAGTTAGATCATAAACACTAATTAGATTGTGGAAGTTGCAATCTCTTAATTCACAACCTATCGAAAACCATAATTAGTTCTGAAGTTCTCTAATAAACTATTATAAACTTATGTAAGATCTCTCTTTGCACAATTTCTTGATCTGATTCAATTCTTATTCTATTAAATCACTTAACTCTTGTTAGTCCAATTTAATTGTTTTTCATTCCATTTACCCTCTCAGTTTATTACCGAATTATACAATCGTAGAATCAAACCACAACAAATCCATTAAACACATAAACAATTAGATTTCATTAATTCAAGAATAAAACTACAAAGGTGAGTTTAGAGCATCCTCAACATTCTAGATCATATCATTTACTATTCAATCCAATTATATACAATGATAAACTGAAAATAAACAGGAAATACAATCTAAATGGAGGATGGGAGGTAATGACGTTAGGAAATCTCCTGATCCGGGAAGTATGTCAAGCCAACCTCTTCTCCTCTTCTCTCTTCCTCTATCTCTTGATGAATTTTCTATAGGGTTTCTAAAGGTGGCTGATGCAAAAGCTCTCCTTCTGCCTCTTTTTTTTCTTCTTTAAATATCTCTTGTGTTCTGAGCAGCCCTAGGTTTTTTCCGAGGTCCGAAAGGTCTAAAAAATCCCTCAGAACTTGACATTTTTTAGTGTTTGCACATCTGCTTGATGCAGGCAACGATCATGGGCCACATCTGAGCCTTCTATCACTATCATCACATGCAGGCTATAATTGTAGGCCATTCCTTGCACTTCTATCACGATCGTGGGCCAAATCTAATGCTTCTATCACAATCGTGGCTTGATATGCTACAATTGTAGGTCATTGTTTCAGCTCGAATGTCTCTAAAACTCCTCTGTTCTTTGATGTTGATCTTGAAACACTAGCAAACACATCAAGGTATCTCAAAGACATAACATTTAAGCTCAAAGACTTATACTAACCCATAAAACACTTAAAACCTAAATAATTAACAAACTATCACAATTCGAACCTAAACACATACTAAATAATTGAATTAACAGTTAAATACTTATCAAACTAAGCCCTAAAACACAATGCAATTTACACTTATCAACCATCCACCACCCCTTTACCGACAGAGATATCAAGGGTAAATGTTGCAAATGAAGGAGTTGGTCTCCAGCCTGGAGCTCAAGGAGTTGATAAAAGAATTTACATCACAATTGTTAACAATCTGCGAGTGAAATTCTATAAATTTTGTAATACATGATAACACCATAGGTTTATACTGAAGTTATAGGTTTTAATTTCAAAATGATCTAAGATACCTTATATATTAGGTTGGTTCTATCTAGAACGTGCTCTAGAAATATCTCATCCAAGTTTAAGGAGAAGATAGATCTTATGGGTTATATATGGAAGAATATCTCTCAAGCAACAAAGGATTTTTATTATCAAGAGTTTGAGGTACAAAAAATATATATTATTTAATCTTTTTTATTTTATCTAATTTTATACATTATTTAGATAAATATTGTAGCTTATAATTACTTATAGTGTTTCTTTTTTTAGAAAGAATTTTTTTAGGATTCAAAATTTGATGCTATAATTTAGAATGTATGGGAGAGGCACGCTAGTGCATGTTATATAGACTTTCTTGGTTCGATACACAAGAATGGTGTATGACCTCCTTTCATATCTAAAGAAATATAGACTTATTGGTAATAGTATTGGGCATCAACCAAGACAATGTCCATTTCAGAGCACAATTCTACAAACAAAAGTGGAGGACCAGAGGGAGAGATTTTACCCGTACACACTGGAGGATTTGTGACCCACCAGGAGTATACAGAGATACTTGTAAGTTTCTAAACTTTATAATTATATTTTGATTTTTGTACTTTAATATATGAAATTTGATTTCAATGTAATTTGTTGTATGAAATTTAGAATGAAAATATATATGTATTATGGAGAATGCTAATATTATAAATGTCTGGTGCTATTAATGACTATGTTGTTGAGTAAATTTTTTAATTCAACAGGGGGTAAATATCATAAAAATAGAGGAAACTTTACCGCAATTTTTGTAAATTGTAGTTTACTTATAACACTTTATTTTGATGCAGGAAAAGTCTATAAGCAAGAAGCCTACACTACGCCAGCTCTTTTTACACACCCATACTAAGAAACATGGTGGTGTGACCTTCACTATACTCAATGCAAAGAACTTAAAGTATGTAAAATTTATGCTTTAATTTTAATTCTTAAACATTATCACTTATTAACATAAACAATTATAATGATAAGACCAAATACAAAACATTTAATGACAATCTTAGCACTCTGAAACTGTTAATGAGAGTCAGACATATCTTGATGCAGTGGGTGGTAGGGACCGCCATGGAAAGATCTTCAACTTAAGTTCATTTGCAAAAACTTGGTATTTGCAATCCTCCACATCTAGTACAGCTGGATCTAGTAGGTCGTCTACATCAAATGAGAGAGTCATTCAGTTCGAGAGCACAGTAGAGAGGCTGACAACTCAGTTGCAATAGTCAATGGAGTACATAGCCCAACTTCATAATGAGATGGATGAATAGAAGGAGAGGGGCAGCACCTCATCACAACAGTTAGAGCATCCGCCTTACTAACTACATAGCTTAGATGGATAAGTGAATATAGATGTCTTGCTACTTTAAGTAATTTTTATGAATTTTTAGTTTATAGTTATTTTCAAGATACTTATTATTGTACATTTTAATTTTTATTATATATTAACAATCAGGATAATTTTTACTTTATATGATCAATCAACTTATTGTTTAGAGAAATTAATGTAGAAAAAATCAAAAGATTATCAACTGAAAACTCAGGAAGAAAGTGAGAAATGGTGGTTGAAATTATCATAGGTAAAATTTCCAATGGAATTACGATATTTCGTCAGTAATTACTAACAGAATAACATTTTATGTAGGTAAATTTAATGACGGACATTGTTTTTCTGTAGATAAAAGTTACCGACAGAATATTGTAGTTTTGTTGGTAAATTTACCGACGAACAAAAACTTACGATCGCTAAATTTTCAAACATAATTGCAAAAGTTTTGTCGCTAAATTTACAGACAAAATTAAAGTGTTTCATTGCTAAATTTCCCAAGGGAATTACAAAATTCCATTACTAAATTTACCGATGGAATTATAATATTCCGTCGCTAAATTTGTGACGACGGTCACATCTCCGACGACTTTTTCTGTCGATAATTTTCGTCACCAAATTTGTTTGTCAATAGAAAATCTTTATTTTCTGTCGGCAATTTTCGTCGCTAAAACTAAATTTTCTTATAGTGAACATAGCTAAAAACTTTTAGCTGTGTTTTGGAAAACGTAGCAAATAATCTTTCGCTATAAGCGACAATTTGAGAAATAGTCGCCAATAATCTTTCGCTATGAAATACTTTCGTAGCGAAAATATATTCGTAAATATTTCTCAAATTGTCGCTTATACTTTTTAGCTAAGAAAATGAAACGTAGGCAAAATCTTTTAGCAATGAATATGAAAAACCACCACCTATAATTTTTAACTACAGGGATTTGATGACATTTCTGGTGATAAATTTAAATCGAAACGAATTATTATTAGCGACGATTTTTAGACTTTTATCGATGATCTTTTTCGTCGCTAAAAGTTCATTATATTGTAGTGTCACAATTTAATTCTAATTCTTATTTTAAAGTAGTGAATTATAATATCCAACTCACAATCCAATATGAAATGCAACTAAGTTTTTTTTCTTAAAACTTTACTTTATCTATTATAATAAGGGAAGTTCCAAAATTTGTGAAAAAAATTGCAAAGCAGTAAAAAAATTATTTAAATCTTAATTAATCAACAATTAGACATGATATGTTCAAATTGTCTTTACATACATGAAAATATATACGTAACTAAACCAACTAACAATAATTGAAATCTCTTTAAAATTGTCAGCTACTTAATTAGTATATATAACTTACTAAAATTCTTGAAATTTTGGATTATTACAAACTTTTCTTAATCGCTAAGTTTTCTAAATCAACGCATAACATTGGCCACTCTTTTGCAAAATGATGAATTAATATCTCTCATTTCAAACTTGGTAACAATGTCTTAAAACATAATAACCAGTAACCCCTTTATAAATAAGTACGTTACTTAGTATGAGTTTATCAATGTTCAAACTTCTACCTTATACATTTCCAAAAAAAAAAAAAAACTTCCACCTTATAAGTTCTTCTAGATATCACTTTTATAATATAAGTAATATATTGCAAGTGTCAAATCCTACAGAGACTACAAGTATTAGTATTAACCTTTTTGCCTAATTGATAAATAATAAGGATAGTGATTGATCAATTTTTAAAATTGAAGTAGTAAACTAAAGCAAATTAACATAATTAATTTATTAGAACAAAGATTGCACTAAGAAATAGTCGATAAAAGTATTGATACTTGAATAATGAATTGCTCATAAAATTTCTCATGCAAATAAATCATCACACATTAATTAAACCTAAAGTTCATTGGACCATGGAAATTCCTCAGCTATGTTGATAACATTCTCAAAATTATTAATATCATATCCTAGGTTGATTAATCAAAATATCTTTTCAAATAAAATTTATATAATTGTATTAATTGATATAAGAATTACTCTATTAGGTTTGACTTTAATCTAGAAGATTTATATCAACCTGTTTCTAGGATTATATGTAACTATTTTCAATTATGCAAGATCAATTCATACAAAGAACTTCTTAATTATAAATTTATGAAATCAAACATGAATCAATATACCGATATAATTCAATTCAAGAACAATAAGGAACATATAATTAAATCTCAATAAAACTGAAGAATAAATTAAATTAAAAGTAAATAACTAAAAATTTCATCCCAAAGTTCATCATATCCAAGTAGCATAAAGATTTAGTTCCTCATCCTAGAAGATATAATATCAAAACTAAAGGAAAAATGAAAAACAAAAAGAAATATAGTGAAATTCATAGTAATCTTCTTGAAATTCAATTTAGATCGATGAAAATCCACTCCAAATATATCTTCGTGCTTGTTCTTTATTCTCTCTATCATCACTCTAGGTCATTTGATTGCACTTCTCAGACCTCTTTCTTATCTCCTTCCACGTTTTTCCTTTCTAAATTCAAAGTTTAGATTCTAGGTTGAAATAAGGGCAAGTATGTGGTTTATATACTAGATCATGTTCTTAAAAGAAACATAAAGTCCCATCTAGAGTGAACAAGTCTATAAATACAACCTAAAATATGAACATGGGCCTATTTACATTCAACACAAGCATGTATCTCTTAAACAAAGGCATGTAACACATAAAAGCCATCAACATGCCTCAAACTCTTCAAATAAGATCATGTAAGCTAAAATTTAGAAAAAATATAGAACACCGGTAAGTGCACAGGCATGTATTAGGTCGTGGTCATAGTCTCTAGTGTCATAACTTAGTTAAAAATAGCTCCAAATCACTTTAAATTTGTCTGAATTCGTTCCTTTTGCTCCAAATAAGTGAGTTACAACATAAAAATAAAATATGAATCAAATAGATACCAAAAATAATAAAAATTTAAATAAATAAGCAAAATACACTAAATATAAACCTAAAAATATGATAGATTAAGCACTTATAAAAATTCCCCACACTATAATTTAAATTCGTCGACTCTTCTAAATATTCACCTCCCCTTTATCTTATCCTATCTATTGTACTTTGAATCGCAATGCCTTAAGAATCAAACCAAAATACAATTAGTAACAAATAATTATAGAATTATCACCCACAAGAAAACACCAAAAATGATACTTTAACAATATTTATAAACTCAAGTGTAATAGGATTTAGCACCCTCACACAAAAGATTAACTTAGTTACGATAGGATTGAATTTTTATTTATTTTTCTATGCATTTACTTATGATTTCAATCCTATTTTTATAGATAAAATGCTCAATTTGTGTTCAATTTACGTTGACTATTATGTTGAGTATGTTGATATATTTTTTAGATTAAAATGACAAGATTCTTTTTAAAAGCAAATTGAAATACAACTTGTTTGCCTATTATAAAAAATAAAAATTAAAAATTAAAAATCAATTAAAAATAACGCATGGGACGCACAGCTGTGCATTAGATGGGATTTTTAATGACAAGGTTTTTAATTGTTATTTCAAGGAACAGGAGAAGTTAAAACCAAATGAAGGATGAGCAGTGGACACGCAAGACACAAGCATGAAAATGGAGCAGTGAAACGCAGTCCAAGCCATGACAAATTAACGCATAGGAGAGCAATTTTCAGCTAACGTGAGACAAGCAAATATCCAAAGGAGAAAAAAATCAATATGTCAAAGGAGGGACCCAGTAGTGCAATTTGAATGCTAGAACGTGACATCAATTGGAGAAATTTTAACAACACGTGGAGCCAGCCAGTTGATGGATATTAAAGGCTAATGAGGGTTGTAGTTAACGCAACAGTGGAAATGAGCAGCTAAATTCCAATCTGTCCATTTCAACGCATAGGAACGCAATTTTTTAAAAAAAGCAGAGCAGCAGCTACAGCAATTGAAAGTGACGCAAAATGGGGCTACAATTCAACGCATGTGATTTTCAGCAACAGTGAGGAAAGTGACGCAAATGGTTTTTTTTTTTTTGCAGCTTTATGTCAATCAACATAAACAAAGCAGAGGAAGTTCAAGAAAGCTGGAGGCAAATCACGTGGAAACAAAAGAGAGAGTGCGGCAACAATTGTCCTGGTGTTGTGCAATGAACAGCGTGAGTAAATCACGCAGACTGGAGAACAAGCGTTTGCCGCTAGAACATCAGAGTCACGCATGGAATAATGAAACATCAACGCTCATGCACAAGAGGACAGCAAGAGTGGTGCGCCGGCGCAGACCTAAGACAAGCAATAGCTGGCGGTGAAGGCAGAAGGAGTTGCACGCATAAGCTGTGTTGGAAAAGAGGGGAAGAGCATCACATAAAAAAAAGGAAGAACAGTTTGGAGGATTTGGCACGAAGAACACAAGGAAAGGGAAGCTACCGGTTGATGAAAACAGTACGAGAGACACAGAAAAAAAAACATAGAGTGCAAGAGACTTGGAGCTGCCAGAGATTTTCAGTTGATCCACCGTGAGCAATATTATTGTAATAAATTTATGACTCATCTTTGGAGTATAAAAATGAAGATGATAGGCTAACTTCCCGACACTGGTTCAACGGGGATATTAACGCCAAGTCACAGTTAAGCTATTTTTGTCGTTTTAAAGTTGTGATTTATTTTCGGATTGTTGTGTTGTTGGTATTGATTTTAATGGTTTTGGAATTAATGATTTTGATAGATTATTTTGATCATTTTATTTCGAACCTATTACTAAAATATTAACTGTAATCCGTAATTGTTACTTTTAATATTTGAGGGTAGCATCTGACGATCTTTTATCGTTAGGAACAACATAACTTAGGTTAGATAACCCGAGCGTGTGAGGTTACTGCCTATATTGATCGTTTTCCTATTCATAATGCGACTGCCAAATTGAATCTAGAGATCGTATCCTAAGTTATTCGGTAGTTAGATTTAATCAATGATCGTATCTAGGTTAAATACAACCTAAGGGAAAACCGAGATTTTTAGAACGTTCTATTAGTCTCAAATCAATAGTCCGAAAAGAATCGTAAAGACTTTAAAATGACGAAATATGCTTGATTGTGCTTAGGCCGAGATTGATCCTAGAACTGGACCTTACTCTTACTCGACACTTTTCTCATTTTCGATTATTTTTTTAATTTTTTTTCGATAGTTTAATTTTACTTTAATTTTCTAAATTGTTCTAAAACCAAAAACCCCCTTTATTTTACGTGCATCAATTAATTTCGTTACAAAAATTAACCGAACATTCCCTGTGGATTCGATCCCGACT